>JAVJIF010022130.1:0-76271 GCA_038442645.1 Agave tequilana
TGGGATCTTCATCAATCAAGCCAAGTACACAAAGGAACTAATCAAGAGGTTCGGGCTGTGAAGAATCTAAAGTAAGCAAAACTCCCATGGCAACAACTACAAAGCTTGACAAGGATGAACAAGATAAAAGTGTAGACATTAAATTATATCGTAGCATGATAGGTAGCTTGCTTATTTGACGGCCAGTAGGGGCGGATATTATGTTTTCCGTTTGTCTTTGTGCACTTTTCAATCTTGTCCTAAAGAATCTCACATTAATTGCGGTTAAACGCATAATTAGATACCTAAAGGGCACTATTGAAATGGGTTTGTGGTATCCGAAAAACCGGCCAATTTTCAATGACGAGTTTTTCGGATGCCGACTATGCGGGTTGTAGGGTAGATAGGAAGAGCACAAGTGGAACATGTCAATTTAGGTAATTGTCTGTATCTTGGTCTTCCAAAAAGCAAAATTCGGTAGCCCTTTCAACCGCCGAGGCGGAGTATGTTGCAGCGGAGCTTGTTGTGCACAAGTCTTTGGATGAAACATACTCTCCTTGACTATTTTACACTTTGATCATGTTAAAAATATTTTGTGATAATACTAGTACTATTCACATGACAAAGAATGCAAATCAACATAGTAAAACCAAACACATTGACATTAGGTATCACTTTCTAGAGATCATTATGAGAAAGGTGATATTGATATTGATTATGTTTCTATCGATTTTCAACTTGCCGATATTTTACTAAACCTCTAGATTATGCTAGATTTTCATTTATTTGTGGTGAGTTGAATGTTTGCATGATAGATTCTTAAAAATATTTCTATTTTGGTGTTTTGCTTGTTTTGATTTTAACCCTTTTTGATGTATGACAAAAGGGGGAGAAAAAGAAATAAGTTTGCTTATAGTTTGAGTTTTGTTTATTTACTTGAGTTTTGGAGAAAAAGATTAAAACTATATAAGTTTAGTTTAGAGAAAAAGTATAAGTTTAATTGGTAAATAAGATTAAGTTTGATTTCAATTGGTATATAAGATTAAGTTTGATTTCAATTGGTATTTAAGTTTTTGACAAAATATTGT
This sequence comes from Agave tequilana, assembly GCA_038442645.1. NCBI lineage: Eukaryota > Viridiplantae > Streptophyta > Magnoliopsida > Asparagales > Asparagaceae > Agave > Agave tequilana. The sequence goes on from JAVJIF010022130.1 coordinate 1,068, forward strand.
TTTCAATGTTTCAATGCTTCATGTATCTCACTCATAGTTATTTTTTACATAGCATTGTTTGAGGGGGAGCTTTCCAAGCTCTTCTTCCTTTATTTGTTTAAATAACTTATATGTTTGTCATCATCAAAAAGGGGGAGATTGTTGGCCCAAGGTTACAATCACCCGTCTTTAGTGTGTTTTGATGATTACAAAACATATAGTTATTTGTACTAATATTATTTGTTGTTTAAGTGTGTTTCAGGTTTTCTATCTTGCATAGGTGTTTTCTTCCCTAAAGGAAGGTGACTTGGACTCAAGATAACTCAAGATAACTCAAATTGGGCTCAAGATGCAAAATTGAAGATCAAGTGGAGAAAGCCCTCTTGAAGCCTTGAAGTCATTAGATCTTTGTAAGAATAGAATGTTAAAGTTTGAGTATATGATATTTGGCTCTAGGATACACACACACATTTTTCCTTTACAAAATCTATGTTTTTAAAAAATGTTTGTTTCTAAGTTTTATGCCTAAGTTTATATATACATGTATCCAAACTTATTACAAATTGAATATCTTGTTTAAAAACATGTGTATAGACTATTTTTGCATAATACTTAGTCATTAGTATCTCAAAATATTTTTTCACAAAATTTTCCAACTCAAAAATCCTGCCAGTTTTCCCTGTTTCAGGTTGACCGGCCGACCGCCCGGTCGACCGGCGCCTGTGTCAGGACGTGCACGTTTGTGCACGTCTGTCGGTCGACCGGCCCGGTCGACCGACTGTAAGCAGGACACTCTCGGTTGTTTCGGCGACCGCCCGGTCGACCGCTCTAAGGAAACTGGTTTCCTTTGAGGAGACGGTCGACCGGACCGGTCGACGGGAGCCCAACGGCTCTTTGCCAGCAAGGCGACGGTCGACCGGACTGGTCGACCGCCAAGCCTGCTGCTGGCCAACGGCTCTTTCCTCTTTGGGCAAGTCTGAAAATCTGTTTTTTCTGTCTTCTTATCAGAGTTTTAGAGAGTTGTTGGAGGCCTTTTGCAGGTCAAATTAGGTGTAAAGAAAAGAGTTTTAACCTATAAATAGAGGGCAATAGGTCTTTGTTATTCACTTAGAAAAATCCTTGGTTTTCATTGTTTCAAGAGAAAGAGAAAAATTGTTTCAAAGCTTTCATTTTCAACTCTTTTAAAGTTTATTTTTCAGTTGTGTTTGATTGCCAATATCACTCTACAACTGAAGTTTTCTCACCACACTTCATAGAGCAAAAGTCCTTTACTCATACTATAGAGAAGTTGTAAAAAGAGTGACAGTGTTGTAAAAGAGTTTGAGAAAGAGTTTTGTGATCTTGAGGAGATCACTATTGTTCTTGTGATCCTTGTTCTTGTGGAGACAACTCCTAGGTGGAGTTCTTTGTAAGTTGTGAAGCTAAGGGCTTGGGGTCTTCGGTAGACCAACTTGTACGGCATCCTCGGTGGATAGTGGAAACCTTCACGGAGGTGAAGGCGGGGACTTGAGCGGGGTTGAACCTCGAAACAAATCAATTGTGTTTGTGATTGCCTTGCGTTATTCTTACTTTAATTTTCTTGCTTTATATTGTCTTCAATTATTTACTTGAGAACTAACCCTTTTCTTTGTGCAATCTTCTCTTGTTTGTTTTACTTGTGTTGTTGATTGTGTGTATTTCATCATAACATTTCATTCTTTACTTGTTCGATCATATCTCATACAACACGGTTGCATTGCGCACCTCTAACTATTTTTAAGGGGAATGGGAGGAAGGAGTTCAGAACCTCTCACGGGGTATTCGGCTCTTAGTCGTGTTTTGAGAGATCGTTGCATCACTCATTCTATTAAGTTTAAAAAGATCATTAGATTAGCAATTACACCTATTCACCCCCCCTAGGTGTATTTCACACCCCTGAAACCTCTATAAATAGCCTCGTTGCTATGGAAAAGGGGTCAGAAGATTTTAGATCAGAGAAATCAAGGAGAAGAGCTTGACTTGAGAGCTCCACAGAGAAGGAAAGAGAGTCCAACTCTTCAAGTAACTTGCTGCGTACAAGTAATCTTTGCCTATAATCTCTTTTGAGATTCTGGTCGACAGAGCTGTGTTACTTCGTCCACCATCCGAAGAGAAGATCCCCAAAAAATTCTTGACGTTCACCGGTCAACGGAAAACAAGATCACTTTCCACCGCCACCTGAAGAACCTAGCATTAAACAAAGGGAGGATTCAAGACTCAATATCCTCCCTCTTGTAATTGGAGTATAAGTTCGTTGTAATTTTTCAATTGATTCAAGGAAACTTTACGCGAATTTTCTCCCACCAAACAAGAACCTGAAAATTCTCAACCATAAGTATCTAGGAGATCAAGTAAGGAGAGGAGATCAGCCATACAAATGACTATATAGTTTATCTCCATGAGCATAAGTTTGACATAAGGTAAGAGGATGACCCCACATCCTTGAATGAGGCCAACTCAGCGTTTACTCCGCGAAGTGGTCAAATGCCATGAAAGATGAGTTAAAAATCTATGAAAGACAATAATGTTTGGAATTTAGTAGAGTTGCCTAAGGAAAGAAATCGATTTGTTATAAATGAGTATTCAAAATCAAGCGATATTCGAAAGGCAATGTCGAAAGATATAAGGCACATCTTGTCACAAAGGGATTCACTCAAAGAGAAGGCATTGACTATAAGGAGATTTTCTCTCTAGTTTTCATGAAGATTTCTTTTAAAATTATCATGGCTCTAATGGCTCATTTCGACCTGAAGTTACACTAAATGGATGTTAAGATAGCCTTCCTTAATGGTAGCATTGAGGAAGAATTTTGTATGGTGCAACCAGAAAGTTTTAAAGTTAAAGTTTCGTAATATTTGTTTTGTAAATAAAGAAATTCATTTATGCTCTAAAGTAAGCATCCCGTCAATGGTATTTGAAATTTGATCTAGTAATATCCAATTTTGGCTTTAAGGAGATTGCAGATGATCAATACATTTAACATAAATTTAAAGAAAGTAGACTTATATTTCTTGTGCTATATGTAGATGACATTCTACTAGCAAGTAACGATATGGTTCTTTTACTTGAGACCAAGAGTTTTCTCTCAAAGAACTTTGAGATGAAAGATCTTGGAGAAGCTTCTTTGTGATAGGCATCCAGATTCAACGTGACATGACACGTGAAATATTAGGTTTATCACAAAAGCCTATATCGATAAGGTGCTAGATAGATGTGGCATGAAGAATTCCTTTAGGGGAGATAAGTTGAGTCTACTCTAATGTCACAAGAGTGACCTACAGAAAGAGTTTCATATGCATCGGTGTTGAAAGTCTGATATATACTCAAGCTTGTACCCGTTCAGACATAGCATATACCATTGAGAAACTTGACAGATACTTAATCAATTCTGGAATTGATCACTAGAAGACTGCCAAGAAGGTAATATGATATCTACAGAAGACAATATAAAATCTGATCAGTTGCAGCTGATCAGATACACAGATTCAGATTATACTAAATGTATCGACAATAAGAAGTCCATTTCAAGTTACATTTCCTGATTGTAGAAAGATGATAGATTTAGTCGAGAGGCCATTACAGCTATATTGTAACAGTAAGATCTATAGAGCTCTACTGCAATAGTGACAAGAGTTTAGCAAAGTCGAAGCATATCGACATCAAGTTTCTTGTCATTATGATAAAGTTTGGAATCATATTGTGCATGTTGATCATGTTAGTCCTATTCTTAATATTACAAATTCACTCATTAAAGGACTTCCACCTAAAGTCTTCTTAGAGTATATTGCTCATATGGGGATGGTTAGTCATGATGATATCCTGATTTAGTGAGAGTGGATAATTTCATATAACAGACATTATTTCTAAGTGCACTTTATGTATATTTATTGATTCCGATAATAAAGTGATAACTGTTTTCTTTAAATTTCTTTTGAATTTAATTTGCACGTTTTCGAGATTGTGCAACCTTCGGCATCCCTTTCGTGATGGAATCAAGTATGCCTAAAACTCTTTTTCCCTTTAATCATGATAAAGAGGCTATGCATGTATAAGATCTTGTATGGAAAAAATTAGATCTAACATCAGCGACATATAGAAAAATATCCCACGTATACACACTAAGCCTAATGTAACCTGAACAAGTTATATCAATCAATTATGAATGCAATAAATTCACTGCCACATGCCGTATAAATTTTTACACAAATATAATATTCTATGAACATCAAATAGAATAAAAGCTGAGTCCACGTATATAGAGAATCAAAAAGAATAAAAAGCATGAAAAGATACTGAAACTGAGTGATCTATCAAAGAGTACTCTCGGCATCCTCGTCACGAGTGTGATCCTCCGCAAATACCTGATTAGTAAATGAAATAACCAAACCTGGATATACAAACTCAGGGGAGTCAGAAAACTTCCAGCGAGTGTGTAAAATGAGGGAAGTGGTATAGTACAATATAATAATAGTAGTCAATATATTGCGAATACAATATCAGTGCAATATATAGATAAACAATAATGAAATAAACTGTAACAGAATCAAATAAAATCAGGTATCTATCATAGCATACATATATTAGGTGTCTATCATTGTACTTATATACATATCTAACAAGTGAGAACAGTCAATTACAATACATTATGAAATGTTTTTTTTTAATTAATTATGTTAGCGAACACAAATTGTCACATACAGTAAACGCATCTCATACTATGCCACTACACATGTCAATTGTAGTCTTATGTTATTGAAATAATAGATGGAGATATTATTTGTGTTTTAAGTGGATCTCGTACATACCAGGACCACGGCTCATATTCCCAGTGCTGAACTATGCCGTACCGCCAGGTACTTAATACATGAACAATAACAATGTAAATATGGCGGGCTACCAGTCATCCCCGGGAATCCTACAGTGGAACCCTCTTTCGGCTACGCAACTTGTATCCTAGGTCCACCCAAAATACAGACATAGTCTTCCCTATCTATTTTCTCAATCCTGATGTAAATTGTTTAGATACTTTATTACCTAATTTACCTCGATCAATCAATTATCCATGTTACCTAAATTACTAGGATAATACGATGACAATAATGATAACAGTGTCAATAATGTAAACGTGATATCAATATAACAATATAAACAAGATGGTGATGTTATCATTTGACAATATTTTCTAGTGATTTCAGTATCATGAATTTATACTATTAACATGGCACGTATCGATTCTATAATATGCAGTCTTATCTAGAACTAATCAGGATCCTATCCATATGCACTAGGATAGAATAGTAACCAACCTCTTAACTTCCAATCTCAATACAATTATCCTAAACATCATATATTAAATTCACTATTATACAAGCTCAATTGATCAATGAAATAGTTCTCTCTTTCTATAAATCTTCTCAAATCTTCTAAATTCATCAGTATAAACTATCCTCTAAGTCACCAGTATATTTATATCCCAACATATCAAAATGAATACTCAACTACATCTAATCATATTCTTATTATCCAATTACATCAAGATCAACGATCAAGTCCCACTTTAATCAAGCTCAAACATAAGATCCAATCACTAATGTAATTATTAGCTGCAAAATATATAATCCACTAACTCATGCAAATCCAATCTGTACATATTTCTCAACTCCAAGTCAACTCTACTCCACACACCCACTGATAGATCCAAATCCAATATCCAATCTTTTAATAAAGTTATATAACATTTAAATAAATACTCAATATCAAATTTAATTTCCGTCTAAATTATCACTGAATAAGGGAGATCAAATCTGGTAAATAATTCATATGAGAATCTGTTGGCCCAGAGCCCTTCACTAGGAATTCGGCTACACTCTTTGGTTATACTTGGTGTGTTTAGTATAATAGAGTTAGTTTGCATAATTAGTTTTAATTTCGCATTTTTTTGCATTAGATTAGCTAGTCACCTATTCATCCTCCCTCTAGGTGACTTACAATTGGTATCAGAGTTTGGTACTCTTGATTTGGGTATAACAACCTTGAGTTAAAGATTCTCATTTCAGCTAATCACAATATTTTGTTTACACACACATAGATTTTATGACACCTCCCATGTTTGACATTCTTAACATTCAAACTTGAAAAGTTAAGATGTCCATGTACCTAAAAGTCCTATGTATTCATATTTATTTTGCCACCATTAAAGATTCTTACTTTTAAATGGCAAATATCTTGAGGCTAAAAAGTCATTCATACTCTAAAGTCAACCCTAAATGATTATTATTTATCTATGGTTTCTAACATTGAGTCGACTTTTGTAGTATGGAACACTCTTTGCTCTTTTAGGGAACAAACACCAAATAAAAAAGAGAGTGACTCGGATGATGGAAGTGATGATTTCAATATGTGCTACATGGTCAAAGGGGATGACCCCTTTGAAGTAAATCCGAATCCGAGGTTGATGAAGATGTTGACATGCCACACGATGAACTTGCTATATTTTGTCAACAATTTCTTAAAAAATATGAATTGTTAAAAATTAAAAACAAAAGTTTGAAAAATGAAAATGATTTAGTTTTAAAAGAAAAAGATTTTTTAAAAATAAATTTGAAAATGTTTCAAATGAAAATGAATCTTTGAAAAAGGAGAATGTTTCCTTGACTTCAAAATTAAATAAAATTTGTAAAGAAAACTATTCATTGAAAAATAAAATATTTTTGGGAAAAAAAGAAAATTGCTTTAAATGAAAATAAATCTTTGCAAAAGAAAATTGTTTTACAAGAAAAAAAATATTTCTAAAAAAAAGATTGATTTTCATGTCTCTCATGTTGTTTCTTTTAAGATTGAAAAAGATATTTTTATATTGAAGAATATTGATTGTTTGGGCTCCACTTTGAGCCAATGTGCATTTAAACATGATAGATTGGAATCTATGTTTCACAAGAAACAAATTACACACATGCATGCACATCCTGCATGGCATACATCATATATACACCATGCTCACATTCACACCACTCATATGCATGCTAGATTGTACACTTGTACACATTGTGGCTACAAAGGCTATCTTGCAAAATTTTATTTTGATAGACTAAATTCTTTAAATTTTACAAATAAAAATATTTGAGTTTCTATTGCTACTAACCCTTATGCACCCAAAAAGAAAATATGGGTACCAAAAGCCACCTCTATTACATTTGATGTAGGTGTGGGCTCTCATAAGACGTGAGAGTAGTGGTGCCTTGATGGTGAATGCATTTCGAACTCAAAGATCATGTCTATAAATGCATCACTTTCAAGGAATGTTTAAGTGAGAGAACCACCATGGTTTGGAGACCTATAGACTAATTCTACTGGTTTTGGTAACTATCTCTAACTCCTTGTTTTAGTTTATATGTGTTTATATTATTGATTTTTAGCACGTCATGTTTTAATACTCGTTATGTTAAATGTAATGTTAATTAGACATGTGATATACATAGATAGTCTTTGAGATACACTCATGTTCATATGAATTCAACTATTATTTAACTAATATGTATATCCTAGTTCTAATAATACATGCACTAAGCCTGATGATCATGTTGTTTATGTTTTTGTGCTTCATATTTTGATTACTTGTTTAAACATAAATTTCATTAAAACTTGTGTTTATACATGTACAATTAGTGAGCCACACTTCATTATTATGTGTTTGCACTTCATTACTCATTTGTACTCATTAGATGTACATGTATAACCTAGTTTTAATGATTCTTATATTTACACTTATTTTTTTCTATTTTTGTACATGTTTTATGTTTTTGCTTCATGTATATATTAATTTTGTCCAAAATTATAGCTATACATGTCTATCTTAGAGTCACTTGCCTTACAATATTCTTTTGTGAACTCATTTATATTTGAGATATGTATGTATACTTTAGTTTCGACAAAACATACATATACCTTGAAGCTTGTTTAATTTTGATGAAAATTTTAGTTTTGATGATTTTCATGCTTATGAAAAAGAAGTTTTGATTGAGCTTCATTGTTTCATTTTCATGTATATGTTTCTTGCATAACTCTTGTACACTAATTATATTTTATTTACTCATAGTTTTGATCCATGAGACTATATGTGCTTAATGAATTTTTGAGTGTCGATTGTCGTGTAATTTTCATATATTATGAGATATATATATATATATATTTGTTTTATTCCTTATTTGAAGGATTTAGTACTAGTTTACAAAATTATCTTTAAATTAGCCTTTACTCTTCAATTGGTAGAGTTTTTAAATATGCTAAAAGTATTTTCAAATCATATTTTTGAAAACCCCTACCAACCCAAGGGCGGTTGGATGGGCGACCACGCCTTGTATGCTCATATTGAACATCCTTTTAAATATGTACATGAATAGGGTGGTAGGTATGAGTTATACATAATTTTAATGAAAATTTATTGTGTATACTCATTTTTTCTATATGTATGCATCACATTTCAAATTGATATTATATTACTCTGATCATACATACATATAAATATTTTCTTGTGCTTATTTTACAATGTTCATACATATAACACAAATTGATTTTATGTTAAGATTTATTTTCTTAATGATAATTGATAACTTTACAAGCTTATGCATTGTTTTTATAAAAGAGGAGAAAATTCCTTGTTTTATCTTTCAATTGGTTTTATTTTTCAATTGGTATCTTACTCACACTTTTAAGATAAAAAATATTTTGTCTTGGTATATGCTAACATTTTCAATATCAATAATCTTAATTGGTATTATTCTCAATTTGGTATCTTTATTGTAAAATGGTTCTAGTATTTACCTAAAAATTTAGTTTTTACTTTCAATTTGTATCATGTATTTCTATTGGTATTGATTGGTAAAAAGGTTATTTCACTTTCAATTGGTTTCTTTTAATTAATTGTTTTTATTGGTATTCAATCTTGTTTAAAAAAATATTTATTGGTATTATTTTTTGTCTTCACCCTTTTGTTGATGAGTGACAAAAAGAGGGAGAAGGATTTAGGATTATATATTCTTGCTTTATTAAGTGTTTATGCATTATATATATCATGTTTTTATTGGTATCTTGAGCTTACATTGTATATCTTTATATTTTATGAGTATGCATAAGTTAAGGGGGAGTTTTTATGAAACTTATTCTTAATCTATGCATATATATAACCTCATAAGTTTTGTCATCATCAAAAAGGGGGAGATTATTGGCCCAGTGGCCCATCACCTTAGTTTTGATAATGACTGATTTATGAAGGTTAGTTTGCTAATGATCTTTTGTTTAATATATTTCAGATATTGATCAAAATCTTAGTAGAGATTTGACTTCAACAAGATATTCACAGTCAAAGTGTTGAAGCAAATAAGTATTAATTCAAGAACTCACATCGCAATGATCGCATCTAACTCCTTTGGGCCAAGTCATTTTAGAGATGAAGATTGACGAGAAGACCTCTGTTTGTTTAGTATGTTTAGTTTAAATCTTGTGTAAGGATAACTTAGTTTTGATATGCTCAAGTATACACATAGAAGTTCAAAAGTTTTGAATTTGGTTTAACCAGTTTTTGAATTTTCAGGAATACATATATGTTTTTCATGAATAGATAAGATCAAAATAAGTTTTAGATGTTTAAATGTGTATTGGATTTCATCCATATACATTATTATTTCATATTGTAGAAAAACTTATTTTGATAATTCTAGTTCATGTGTTACAAGTTTGTTTTAATAAAACATAGTTTTGAATTTAATGTCAAAAACATAGATATATATTTTTATATGTGTATTGAATTCTATTCATACACACTATGCTTCAAATGTGTTTCAATATCTTATTTTTGTATTTGAATAAATTTTTGAGAAATAGTTTTTCATTTTGAAGTATTCTCAAAAACTCTTAAAGAGAAAAATAAAACGAGTTTTGAAAATACAGTTTTTTGTTTCAAGCTTAATTTCTAATGCCTCAAAAATAGTTCGAATTGTTTGTAATATGGGTTGATCTTTGATCAAATATATTTGTATTTCAAGTGCTTACATGAACTTATTTTTGTAGATTTATGTGATTTTATGAGATTTTATGGGTATTTAAAAGACCAAGTTTTTAAACCCTAAAACCCAACCTGAGACCACTAGCGGTCGACTGACCGGTCGACCGGACCAGATCTCGGTCGACCGCGCAGTCGAACGATATGCACAGGACATGCACAAGGCTCTGGCCATTGGGCCGGTCGACCGCACGGTCGATTGACCCAGAGAGCTTGCTCTCTGGATCTGGCCCCGGTCGACCGGCCAGAGAGTTCACTCTCTGGTTCTGGCCTTGGTTGACCAACAGGAAAATTGCCTTGGGGCGATCGACCAACCGGTCAACCGACGGCTCCAACGGTCCGAAATATGGCTGTTGGCCGGTCGACCGGGCGCTCGACTGACAGGCCATTCTGGGCCTGTTCTAGACCCCAACAGCTATATTTTGGGAATCCTATAAATATGGATTCCTTTGGCCTGTTTTCACCAAGATTTTGGAGATCAATTTTTCTCACCTTCTCAAGTGTTTTTGACAAAATTTTCAAAAGAGTTTTTATGCAAAATTCTTTATCTTTATTTGTTTTCAAAGTTTTAAAAAATCAAAGAAAATCAAGTCTTTAGGAGTTCTATTTTGTTCTTCATTTTGTATATCCATCAAGAAGTTTTTCCCAAGTATTTCTTTATTGTTTTATTTTCAAATACTTTATTTTCTCTCATACTTGAGCTATCATCTTAAATCTATCTTTAAGATCGTTGTATTATGAGAAACATTGTTTGTGATCCTTTGAGATCACCAAGAGAGAGTTTGTGATCATTGGATCTCCAAGTTTTATTTCTTCTTTGCTTTGTGCTAGGCTTGTGCCTTCCCTCTTGTGTAAATGTGTAGAGAGAGGAGTCGTGTACTCACTGTGTTGAGTTATAATCCCTCAGTGGAGATCCCTTTGTGGAAGATCCTATGTGGACATAGTGAAAATCCTTCTGTGTGAAGGCGGGAACTTAGAACAGTGGCTCAAATCTTGAAACATATCCTTATGTCTGCGTTTGAATCTTTCTCTGTCAACTCTATCTCTCTATATATCTTGCATTGTCTTACATTGTATATATCATATACATACTTGGTATTGTTTGTGTGCCCACACTTGTGTTGAACCAAGGAGCTTCAAATAGCACCTCAATTTTTAATTTAGAGGAATTTAAAGAAGAAGTTTCAGAGCCATTCACGAGAAATTTGGGCTCACTCTTGATTACACATAGTGTGTTAGCAATTAAGTTTTAAATCCTGCATCATTTGTCCTAAATTAGCTTGTACACATGTTCACCCCCCTCTAGGTGTACGTTCAGAATTCACACATCCAAAGACCAAGACAACAAATCCACTATATATCCATACAATCCACTAATTCAGTCTACACTCATCCCAAACTCTAAGTAAACTTCACTCCAATAAAAGTTCCCTGGTTAATCCAATCATCAACAGAACTAATGAGTCAAATAATATTGAAATCGATAAAAAAATACCCACATCTTAGTGACAAAATACTGGGTCCATATACCCTAAACAACAACAGTGTATTTATTTAATATCTAGAAATATCTAAACTCTCCCTTGGTATAATAATACAAGTCTAATAATCCTTTACATATCTCTAAAATCAACTATTCCACTAATCCGATCTGCCTCAACCTCGACTCAAATTTTGCTCCAATTAAATCTATTAACAGATCCAAGTCAGTACAATTTCAGACATCCGTAAACTTCGACTCCCAATTCATCAATAACTCGAACAACAAGGTTACAAAAACATTCTCTACTAAAAACTCAATGATCCATAATATAAATAACTAAACAATTAACATTTAAGCCAATAAATCACCAAATGAACATTTTATTGATAATAAACGTACTTTATTTAAAAGGATTATTTAAAACACTCGCAGAGTTATTTAATGGACATGAACAGTAATTAACTTGTATGAATAATAATTTAACATGAGAATAATTAAACATAAAATTCAATTTAATGAAAATAAATAAAACACTTACATGAAATGTTGCAAATCCGGGTGCTTGTCGAGATGTGTTGCGGGTTGTGCTATGATCGGCTACAGTACGGATCTGAGTCTGAATCACCATCGGGTCTGGGTTAGATGCTCTACTGGATCGGCTCTGCACTGACACAACTCTGGTTGGGTTGTACAACATAACAGACATACACAGAAAAAAGAGAGAGTGAGAGAGAGAGAGAGAGAGATAGACTCACACATCCATCACAGAGAGAAGGGGAAGAACACACGTTCACACATACGGAGAGAACCTGAGAGATAAAGAGAGAGATAAAGCGTCACGCCCCACTTCCCAAAATATGCTGGAGCGGAGACACGATGAGAGTCAGTGACGCATATACGCAAGAAAAATACCCCACGCACATGCGCAAAGCCTTATGTAACATGAACAAGTTCTAAAAATCTACTTAAATGAATCACTGTCACTGTAATATCACATATAAGCATCCACACATGATAACAATAATACGAGAAAGGAATGACAATGGATCTGATGCATAAAGAATCAGGAAATAACAAGAATAAAAGAGAAGTAAGAATACCAATAATCAACAAAGGAAAACTCTAGACTCCTCACGAAGCGTAGGATCTAAATGAACACCTGATCAATGAAATAAAATATTCAATCTCTGGATATGTAAATCCAGGATCGTCAGAAAGCTACCTAATGAGTGTGTAAGAAAAAATATGAGAAAGGTGCTCGTGTATATAATCAGTGTGTATATATCACTATACAAACATGAAACACAGAATAAAGAATATCATGAACAAAACTGTAAATAAGATGTAACTCATAACTGTAAAACAAACAACTGATGTCAAAGATGTGTGATTTAGATGTGTCTCTAATCTGGTTGGTATTATTAACCTAACTAATATGATACTTAAATGTGTCCCATATACATCCATTTTCCCACATGTCAAGCAATGTTATCATTGTTGTAACTGTCTGTTAATGTAGTGCATGTGTTTTGGAAAGGTACCGTGCATGCACGGTACCCTTCCAAAACACATGCACTACATTGGCAGACAGTTACAATACAGTTTAGCATTCCTGGTACTAAATTAGGACGGACCGTAAGGCCCTAATAACTGAAGATCACAGCCCACACAAAAGAATAACTGGTGTGGCGCAGTAGTCTGGGCATAGCCTTAATAACTGAGAACTAAATAACTAGGTAGCCAGTACTACCTTGGTTCCCCATGGTGGAACCTATAACTCAGTATACCATTACAAGTCCTCCCAAAATGCACGACATACATTATCAGGCAATTACCCCTTTTCCGGGTTATGATGTCTTTTATTAACAAACAACGATATAAGTATTATTAAAATGAAAATAATGACCGAATATCTCCAACAACTGATGATGTCAATGATAGCTGATAACTGAATAATTAATATTTGGCAACTGATAACTAGCAACTGATAATTGACATCTGTTTATACTACTGGAGATATAGAGTCACCAATCACAACGGTGTCACTAACAACTGGTAACTGAGATTGATCGATAACTACTATAGAGCTCTGAACAAATAGTGTAATCAACGATATCAACTAGAACACTATCATGATATGTCTATATCCATAAATGAATAGCTGCAATAATCAAGAACTAGTCACGAAGAGCAGACTACTGATATCCTCAAAGTTAAACTAAATCGATGATTATCGAAATCACAAATAAATAGTGGAACAGATTTGAATAACATGTAATCTAAAATAGTCTATATCTGATACTCAATATCAATAAGATGTCATCCATACTTAAATAATACGATCAGTAAATAAATCCAAAATACACGCCTATAAATCTAGCTACGTCATTCTCATCAGAACACTATTCAAACTTTGGTAAGGAATATAGATCTCAAATCAACTCCAATTCTTACTAAATCTCTATATAAGTCCAAGTATCGAGAAGGTTTGTCTCTTGATAAAGTAACATCATGTATAATCCACTCTCAACATACAATAAATCTCCATCTAAATTATCACCAAGGTCATAGGTTAGTATTTGAAAACATATTTTGAAATAGAGAAAAGTGTAGAAATATTTTTGCGAAAATTTATGTGATCTAAGGTCATAAGTTAACTAGAAATTATTCTTTCTTAAACTAAGTCTAAATGCAAAATCTTGTTATAAATTAAATGTAAGAATTTAAAATTGAATCGATTCTTTGATCTTTCATAAAAACTCTTAGAAAATATGCATTCTGTGAACTGTGAAGATTTTGGGATATTAACTCTAACTTTCATGTCATTTATTTATCTCAAATTTTTTCTTCTTTTCTCTTTTTTTTTCTTTTTTTAGTTTTCTTAGACTTTCTAGCTTACTCGAGTAGTGAATCTTTAGCCGGTTACTCCCAAACCAGATGGCTTTAGGGAACCAAATGAGAAAACATCCCTCAGGCTTAAGGACTCGAGTAAACAAGGCCACAAAACTAAAGAGATTATTTTCTTTTTATCCACCGTTTTAGGCGTGAATAATCATGCTTCTTGAGGCATAACTACCCAGCTTTAATAAGAGATTTTTATCATCATTCATATGTGTGTCTCTCTCTCTATCTCTCTCTCTCTCTCTCTCTCTATATATATATATATATATATATATATATATATATATATATATATATATATATATATATATATATATATATATATATGGCATTTTCAGTCTTTGTTTCAATCCCAAAAAAATTGTATAAGTGTGAAGTGCATATATATAAGGCAAAAAAATTCGAGATCAAATTATCTTTTCAATCTTACTTTCTTATCCTAAAATTTAAATAAGATTTTTATTTTGACTCGGTTTAAGAATTCATAATTTTAAGTCTTTTTAATTGCTAAGATCCTCTTAACTTTCTTAAAAATAAATCAAAACTATTTCTCTTATTTCAAAAAGTTTTGTAAAAAGAAAAGAAAAGGATTTTTATACAAAAGAAAATTTTAAAAATTTTCTAAAAAGAAGTGTAAAGGAAAGAATATTTAGAACAACCTACGTTAGTAAACCCTCCCCCACACTTATCTCATGTATTTTCTTCAATGTATCGTGAATGTGTATATGCATGAAACAAATGGAGAAGGAAAAAAATATCTCATGGTGGTGATTCTGGTGATGGTCTGATTGGTCCACAAAATGTGTCCCAATCCAGAGATTGTGGTCGCAAGAACCCACCAGTGACCTCTCTAATATGACCCATTAAAAGAATGTAGAAGTATATGATTTTATTTAAAAAATTATCCCCTTTAATTTCTAATTTTCAAAAATAATTACTGAGTCAGTTTGTTCAACATCCTTATCCAACAATGAAGTGTGACTGTGGAAGAAGATTGATTTGGGCTCAAATGGAACAGGAACAAATATCGACTCGAGAATGTGACTAGGTCAAGTCGAGATTCAAAAGTGAGATTTGAGATTGGTTCAACAATGGAGTCCAAACTAAAGAATTGACGTTCACACATTTTCTTCATTAATGAAGTGTGATCATAAGATATTGGTGATTCGATTTCATAGTGTACTGGTACATGATTCAATGTTGACTCCAGAATATGAAAAAAATCTGATAAAGATACTAGAGGAAATGGATATACCAACTTGTGGATCAGGATCACATTCTTGCATTAGTTTAATTTCTGAAAAAGGATAACTTGCTAAAAAGTCAAGATGATTTTCAAAATTTTGAGCAAGTTCAAATGGATGTAATGAAATTGAATCTTGATTTTTGTCCACAGAAGAAATATGAATGGATGAATCATCCGAGTTAAGTTTAGAAATTATGAGAATCAAAACTGGCTCAAGAATATTACTTAGCTCAGGTAACACTAATGGAGTCGATACTGATTCAAGGATTGGACTCGAATCACTAAATTGAAGTGCAGGTTCGCATTCATCTTCAAGTTCAATTTCAGAAAATAGATAACTTGCCAAAACATCAAGGATTTGATTTTGGTTAAGTTCAGATTGGTATGATGAAATTGAATCTTGATTTTCAAAATGACACGATTCTTAAGTCATATGAAAATTTGGTGGACATTGAAAGTCGACCATATTTTGAATTAGTCGCTCAGACTCTTGCACAAATTCTATAATTTTTCCTATAATGATTTTTATTTTAGTGGTCATGGAAAAAACTATATGAACTTTAGAAATTCTGTGGATCTGATGAGGACGTCATGTTCACCAATTATTTTTGGACCTCTAATATGGCTTCCATACTCTTTTGTAATTTTGATTTTTCTTCAGTTGGTGGTTCTGAAAAAGGGGTATGTGAAGCAAAATGTGGGAAAGAAGATGGTGGACAAGGTGATTGATAATTTAACTCAGGGGCGGTGAATTCCCATGGACTCTGTGAAGAGTGAAAATTATTTTGAAAATTATGATCATAGAATTAGGCGTATGCAAATTGAGTCGAATAAACTCAGTCCGGCCTATATGGCTGGTCTATGTTGTACATAACCAAGTTGGAGTTATCCGAGTCAATTGAGGTCAGGGTGAAATATGAATTCATATTAGGATTGAAAAAATTGTTGTTGTTGAATCCATTTCACAATTAAAGAAAAAGAAAAACAAAAGAACAAATAAATAAAGAAAAAGAAAAAGAAAAAAAAGAAGAAAACAAGCTTATGCTAGGATTGACCTAGACCTAGACGATTCCTAATTGGTTAGACTGTCCATGGGGGGTACCTTGTAGGAATCTGATCACAAGTTAATCGGCCAGGTAGGGGCAAGACCAGTGGGAGGTATCCGTGCTAGAGCAACGTCCCTAATTATATCAAATCACTGTTCTTCGAGATTTCGCCTCTCAATCCCTAACCTTAGACACCGATTTGATAAGAGTCAAACTCTAACAACTTTCCCCTTAGATCAATTTCCTAAATGAGTCCGAGATGTCCCTAGGGGCTAACATCTAGCAAGCTTTATTAAGGCATGGGTTGTATGAGTGAGGAGGTGATTTTTGGGCTAAGGGAGAGTAATGACTTCCCCACCTTATCTTATATTGAGTTTTGCCCTTAATTTTAATTCGTGCAAGTGCGCAATTTAGAGAAGAGTGAACACACAAAGTGAGTAAATCACCCACATGTTTGTCCTAACTATATGCAACGCAATATGTATGTTTTCCTCTAAAAATTGATAGGGGAAAACTTACAAAAAGAGATCGAGGAGCGAAATTACAAGTAATCCTTTAAAGAAAGAAAAAGAAAATTACAAGTACATCTCCTCTGAGATTTCTGGAGAAGTATGCCGGTGGGAGTTTGATCAGTGCGCGACCACCTTGTCTCGTTGACGATGCAAGCGATAAATCTTTGAATGCTACTGCTTGGAATTCCTTCTCGCCTGATTCCAGAGATTCCTTGAGAGGTAGGAAGATCTTAGGTATTAGCACCCTGAATTGATCCTTGTAGGATTAGAGAAGTGATTCTCTGATTCTTAAAAGCGAGAGAGTAGATCTCTTGTTGGCTTAAGCTTTGAAGCCACCAAAGAGCTTATGCTCTTCAAAAAGCCTCTTGGACTTGAATTTTTTCATGACCCTGAGCCTAACCTACTAGTGGGCTATTTATAGGCTCAATAGGGAGTTATGATTTCCTTAATTATCTCTTCTTAATGAGGGATCGTGGGTGTAACTCCCCCCACTAGGCAATAGGGAGTTATGATTCCCTTTAATTATCTCTTCTTAATGAGGGATCATGGGTGTAACTACTCAGTAACTCTCTCCACTAACTTAGTGGGGGCGGTTACTTTCCTCATGCGGAGCTAGCCTCTTCAGGCGAAGCTATCAAGAAAGCTTCCAGCGAAGCTGGAATTAGCTTCAGGCGAAGCTGTAAGTTAGCTCTCTGTGGAGTTATGAAGAGCTTCATGCGAAGCTATCAAGAAAGCTTCCGGCGAAGCTAGAATTAGCTTCAGGTGAAACTGTAAGTTAGCTCTATGGAGCTATGAAGAGCTTCATGCGGAGCTATCAAGAAAGCTTCCAGCGAAGCTGTAAGTTAGCTCTCTGTGGACGTATGAAGAGCTTCATGCGAAACTATCAAGAAAGCTTCCGGCGAAGTTAGAATTAGCTTCAGGCAAGGCTAGAATTAGCTTCAGGCGAAGCTGTAAATTAGCTCTCTTTGGAGCTATGAAGAGCTTCATGTGAAGCTATCAAGAAAGCTTCCGACGAAGCAAGAATTAGCTTCCAGGAAAGTTAGAATTAGCTTCAGGCGAAGCTGTAAGTTAGCTCTCTGTGGAGAGCTTCAAGGCAAATCTAAACAAACTTAACCTCTCAGGTGAGGCTATCCCCTTTGGGCTCATGCGATGCTAAGTATTGAGCTAACTTAGCATCTTAGGCCTGCTTACCTCTCTTTGAAGGCAACCTTGGATTACTGTCTACTTTATTGGATCAGTGGAGTACAAGTCGCTGATTTGTCCCTCGAGAATGGGCAGAAACTGGTCGTCAGCTTGTCTGCGACCTGCCTTTTATAAATGTCGATAAGTTAGACATCGTTCAGACCGGTTGGAAAGCTGTCTGAGAGTTTGTCTTTTTAGAGTGTCAACAAAATCCCCTTCAAAGTTTTCGTAAATCCGTAATGGGATAGTTCGGATTTCGAAATACTTTGAATTATCTCGGGTGTTCAAAAAGGAGAGCATTCACCAAGTAGAATTCCCCAAAGAAATTAGAACTATGACTGAAAATTATTCAGAGGTTACGAACATGATAAAATCAGTCTGAGTATGAGAGTTCACTGGGGACAAAAGAGAGCAGATCTAGGAATCCGTCTGTCAGAGGTAATATGGACATAATAGGTTTGGAATCACTAGAAAGAGGATTCATTATTCAGAGGTGATAAACTGGACATAACAGCGAGAAGAGTCTCTACCGGACTGGAAGTTAGATCTGGATATGCATCAGTTCAAAGGTGACGAGCTGGACATAACTGATTAAGAATCACCACACACGAAGCCTTGTCGTTCAGAGGTGATGAACTGGACATAACGATAAAGAAAGGTGAGATTGGATATTCAACGGTTCAGAGGTGATGAACTGAACATGACCGACTAGAAATTACCAAACTCAGAGTGTTTACTATTCAGAGGTGACGAACCGGACATAACAGTAAATAAAAAGGGGAGACTTGGCTATCTGTCATTTCAGAGGTGATAAACTGGACATGACCGATTAGAAATTATCAAACTCTAAGTGTTTACTGTTCAGAGGTGACGAACTGCACACAACAGTAAACAAAAAAAGGGGAGACTTAGCTATCTATTGGTTCAGAGGTGATGACCTGGACATGACCAATTGAGAAGCCACCAAGCTCAAAATTTTGTCATGCAGAGGTGATGATTTGAATATGATGACAAAATGGAGGTGAATATGATTTTAGGGACCCGTCTATTCGGAGGTGATAAACTGAACATGATAGACTAAGACACATTAAACTCTGAATCTGCTGCCAGAGATAGTCGCATTAACTAGCAGCTAGCCCACTATGGACTGCAAGGGTGAATTAGATTTAGGCACCCGTCGGTTCAGAGGTAATATGGACATGACGAACTAAGAGACGCCAGATTTGTAATTCGCTGTTCAGAAGTAGTTATATTAACATGACAGCAAGAACTCCCGGTCCTGACAGGGGAAAGGAGAACAAAGATATGAACTCGTCTGTTCAGAGGTGTTAAACTGGACATGACAATTTGAGTACCATAAAAGGGGAGAGATCTAGGCATCTATCGGTTCAGAGGTAATATGACATAACCGATTGGAAGTTACTAAACTCAAAGCTCTGCCGTTCAGAGGTGGCGAACTAGACATAACGGTAAAGGAGTAGTCCCTACTGGACGAGAAGGTGAGACTTGGTTATCTGTCAGTTCAGAGGTAACATGAACATAACCGATTGAGAAACCACCAAGCTTAGGATTTCTACCGTTCAGAGGTGACGAACTGGACATGACAGTAAAAAGAAAGAATTCTACTGGAGGAAATAGGGTTTGATCATAAATCCCGCGGGGAAATTGGTATCTCCTTCGGATGTTATTTGGAAGAAATTGTCATAGGCATATTGTTAACGTGACAACGAGGAAAGTCCATTGGGGACTGAAAAGGGAAATAATAGACTTCGAGGGGAGTCTACCAAAAACTCGCTGGGGAGCTAGAACATGAATTCCATAAGAGATTATATGTCAGAAGTAATCATTAACGTGACAAAAGAACTCCGTGGGGATTTGGTAGGGAAAGTCAGAGATAATCATTAACGTGACAAACAAATCCCTTGATCGGGAATTTGAAAGGAGATCTTGTCAGAAGTAATCGAGACAGCTTCTCCGCTTGAGGATTTATAACGCAACTTGTCAGAGGTGTGATGTTAACTTGACAAGGATTTATTTACTGTTAGAGGTGTTTGAACATCACAACATTTTGAGTGGATCTGTCATTCTATTGAAGAGAATGATAAGTGGAGTTTGATCTGCTGGAGATATTAGCAAGATCCGCCAGGAAAAAGTTTTATTGTCAGATGCGTGAGCTTTAAGCATGACAGTTTTGATCTATAATTCATTACAAAAATGAATACAGCCTTTTATGGTCCTATCATTCCATGGACGAGAGTTAGTAGGGGACTTTGTGAGAAAACCGGGATGATGTCCCTTAGGATTTTTAGCAAATCCTCGGCTATCAACGGGTTTGGAATACCTTTACCAACTACCGCTTGAATTAGGCTAATCATGCTACTCTCCTCAGCATGATGAGTTGTTGAGAACTTTATATTAGGCTTAGATGCTAAAGTTTTCCTCTAGCCTGTTTCACCGAAGGCTTCAGATCGTGTCACATGAAGTGAATATTTCTATATTCCACTGGTGACCTCAAAAATCTCGTTGGGATTAAAGAGTTCAGTCTAAACTTCATGGGGAATTTATCGGGTAGATCGACATTTGTAACGCCCCGATCCCAAGGATACGGAGACGTTATGGTGACATACATACGTGAGGTGAAAACACACTCACGCGTACGTTAAGCCTCAGTACAGGACATAGCCTCCATATAGACAAGGGGGTCCAGCAGGAAAGAAGTACAAGAATACCTGCAAAAAGGGATTAGCGATCATAACAGATATAAAAATAGAGATAAAAGAGATAACAGGAACAAAGCACAAAGATACCTATGAAGGATCTCGATGGTGAGTCTCCTATGTGACTCCAAGGCACTAACTGATGATACGGTAACTCGGATCTCCAACCTGGGCACGCAAACCCAGGGTCGTCAGAAAGCGACCTAGTGAGTGATAAAATGAAGGAGACAGTAATATATACTATAGTAATACAAGCACGATAATAATATATAATGCATGTTTATGTAATAGTGATACCATATAATAAAAATTAATAATCTGTAGAAATATAACAATGACATATTTTAATACCATCACCACCTAGTATGTTATCATCGGGTCATGTCCACAGTAGTCTCCAGTTTGATATAATAACTATGTTGTATAGTGGTGAGTGATAGAATTGAACATGCAGATGGGCAATATGTAAGATAACCATAATACTGTGTTGTGCATATATAGTAATGATGTCTGCAAGGTATACAGAAAATAGAATAGATGCAATGCAGAACATGCATAGTATGCCACCACTGAAAGAGTAACATGTACCAGGCAAAGTAACAAATATACATATCACATGATAGCGGATCAATTATCAGGACCAGTAACAAGATAGCATACATGTATCAGGCAAGTCATGTCATTTAGACAATAGTAGCAATCAGTACTACCTGGTATTTTAATCAATCTATTCTAGTGTCCCATACCACTGGCGGTTCATACTGGAGCCCGCACTCCAGTCGAACCCATCCGGACATGGCATACGGGTACCCTTATCTAAACGGAGAGAGGAACAAATAACAAGTGTTCCCGACATCACTATTGTGCATACTGTTTTATTATGTTAATTGGAAACCCATGGTCGATGAGCTCTTATCGGGTGGGTGTATCCCGTGCATACCGAGACAACGGCCTTAAACAGATCCCTGGCTGCTGAGACCAGGGCCAGCCCGCTAGGGCTGTAACATGTAACGAGAATCTCAATGAGCTAAAACATAACGGGAAATGGGAGCTCATGAGTAACAGATGGTAGCCAGCACTACCCCGTCCCCTGCAGTGGGACAAACAATATAGATCCAGTACATCCACCCGATATGATCTAATCAACCGTCAAGTCTCCCCCATACCCAAGTTAGCTTTATGCTCTGATATGTCAAGTATACAATGTAACAAGAATAATTACAGTACATGATACGGGTAACATGATAATAGGACCTGAGCTCTGTTGATAGCATAGAACAATATAACGGGAAATGAGAACAATAGAAGTGGGATTCCACATATCGCATATCAACAGCTCTCATGTCCAGTAACGGGAATATCCATATCAGTAACAGGAAACAATCATATAACATAATTACGGTAACATGGAACAATAATACGAACGGGAATCTATATGACAAGAATAAAGAACCCATACATGCATGTGTAACAGGGATATGGAAACATGATATGCATGTGTAACAGTGATATGTAAACATGACATAACGGTAACAATAATATGAAATGCGGTAGTCCGTGCATTGGTCTATCCGTGTACCAGTGGAACATCTATGTGTAGCAAGAATCCGTGTAATATCTCTGTGATAGTGCATGTAATAACAATCTAACATAACGGTATCCAGTGCACTAGTGTCTCCGTATATCAGTAGGTCACAAACATATGTAATGGTGAGATGTGTACATGAAACTACATGAAATCTACATGCAATACCGATATCCAGTGTAACCGATATCTACATGCACTACGGTGCGTAGTGTACTAGTGGGTCGGTAAGGGTGACAGTGGAATAGTGACAAGATCCCGTATAAGGAAGTACGCGTGTCTTGGTGTCCAAGTAGCAGTAGTGTGTAACTATAATAGTTATCCACGCAATGACAATGTCTAGTGATTCTTTAATTGACCATCTAGCGTAGTGTCTATATTTACTCACATTGTATACAGATTCTTATTACAAAACATGACGTTTTTCGAGTTAAGTTATTAATTTAACAGTGCTAGTGCTTAACCCATAATTACGGTTTCATAACGACAGCTAAACATGAATAAATTAATAAATAAATATAATTTAGAAAAAAGAAAACACTCACGATCGCAACGGATCCAGAATCGTCCAAATCGGAGTCCGGATGCTCCCGATATCGCCCGAACGCTAAAAATAATAAAATGGGATCAAATATGTAATAAGAATATTTAAATGCAAATAATAAATAGTAGAAGGGGGTTTTCTGCAAATTACCTTTATTGAGTTTAGATGCAGGTTTGGGCTCATAAAGGGTCGGGTTTGGATCCAATACCCAAACCCAGAAGTGGGTAGTGGGTTAATGGGTAGGGCTTCTTGGGTAATGGGTTTCCAATCAACCAATCGGAGTATAGTGGGTTCGGGTGTGAACCCGAACCCAACAACACACACATACTCACACACACACACTCTCTCTCTCACACACACACACACTCACACGCACACACACTCTCACACACAGCACACACACACAACACACGCACAGCGCGCACACACACACGCACACAACACACACACACACACAACACACAAACACAACACACACAGCACACACACACACAACACACACCACACACACATACCCGCAGCAGCAGCAGCAGTAGGGCTGCTGCTGCTGCGCCCGCCTTGGCAGGCCACTGGTCGGCAGCGCCCGCCGCGGCCCACGCCGGCGGCGCCCTCCACGGCCCACGCCGGCGGCGTCTCCCGCAGCCCACACCGGTGGCAGGGGAGAGAGAAAGAGGGGAGAGAGAGAGTTTACCAGGGAGAGAGAAGAAAAAGAGAGAGAGTGAGAGAGAGAGATTTTGAGAGAGAGGGAGGGTTTGAGAGAATTAGAGAGAGTTAGGAGAGAGAGAAGAAGGATTTAACACAGGGGAAAGGCGGTGAAAGTGATGGCGGTGGAGGAGGCTTCCAGCGAAAGGAAAGAAAAAGAAAAGAAAAGAAAAGGTTTAAATTAATAAAATAATATTATTTAATTCGGCCCAAATTTGACTAACTCCGAACGGTGCCCAAAAATTACAAAAAATAGGAAATATTATCCTGAGATGTAGTATGAAAATGGTTTGGTGAAATTCAATCTGGTTTGCCAATTAAAAATCCCGGAGTGTCTCGCCGATACCGTTTGGTCGGATTTTCGATAAATTCAGAAAAATCCCCAAAAATATTCTAACGTAGATAATATGATTTTAAGACATATGGTGAAAATGGATTCTCAAAATACAACTCCGTTTGTGAAATAAAAATTAGAATGCCGATTATCAGTATCGGTCGACACCGACTACGGAGATTTTCCAAAATAATCCAGAAAAATTCTAGAAAATCTTGAAAAATCTAACATATTAGAAAATGATTTTTGAAACTGAAATCAGTTCAATCGGACTATGATGGAGGTCAAATCAATTTTGTACGTCGTATCGCGTACTGATACTGTGATACGTACATCAGGGAGCAAGGGGTTACAACATTCCTCATAGAGCGTCACCTTTTGTTCATCAAGACTTGGTTCTCAACTGATCGTGTCTAGATATGGAATATAAACTTCACAGGGAATATATCGAGTAAGTCGAGATTCCTTGTGGAGTTTCACTTTTGTTCATCATAATCAAGACTCTAATCACAGCTGATCATCGGATCTGAACATGAATGTGAAAATATTAGAAAGGTCCTGTAAGGATGAATCACAAATCTTCTTCGATAAATTCAGCTCATTCAAGATTATTGATTTGCCGAAAGAAGAATGCAGAGATGGTTGAAATTGATTCTACCTGTGGAAAGGGACTCCTTGAGTAGATGAAACAGTCAGATAAGTTCGACTTGATGATTAGAGGTGTAATATTAACATGATAATGGATAGTATTTCTTTGATTCAGAGGTATAGTATTAATGTGATCATGGATAGCGCTTGTCGTTGATTGGCATTAGGAGCGTGTCACCATTTGGATTCGCTAGGTGATAAGCTCCACTCAAGTAGACTGTCTCCACTATGAAGGTTGTTCTCATTTGATTGGTGGAATGACATATTTCAACCTTCTGCGCGTTTCCTAATGTCGTTGGTTGTTGTGTCTCATCGGGGTCTGGTTGTATAGTCGCAAGTTATTTGACAGATCTAGTGCCTGTCGGCTATCAAATAGCGATTGAGACGGTTGTCTCCTCTTCAGAGCTGTTGAGAGGAGTTGCTGGTATGGTGTCATCTGCTGCGAGAGACATTGTAAGTCTTGCCTTTATCTTTGGATTGGCTTGAATCCTATTGTTTTAGCCGTTGATGGGATAAGACCCATGGCTTTTGGAAGGTAGAGTTGACTACCTCCATACTCCCTTTCAGGATAGGAGTTAAGCAGTGGTGCTTTTATGTTCGGACTTCAGAGCCAAAATACCTACTTCAATCAGTGCTTGGATTTTATTCTTAAGGACGTTGCACCTGCAAGTAGGATGATGAACCATCCTATGGAAAAGATAATAGTTAGGATCGTTCGTTTGCCACTTTGTTTGGACGTCTAGCCTCTAAAAACTTGAGCTTGTTGCCTTTGTTGAGCAAGTGAAAAAGTGTCACCACATGCTCATCTTTGAATGAGTATTATCTTTGATACTCTGAAGTTCTGTTGGAATTACCCTTCTTTGACCGAGTTCCTCCATATACTTCCAATGCTGATGTGTTAGATGATTCAGCTGTGTCATAACTTTTACTGTTGATTCTCTATCTGCTTTTGGGGGTCTCAAACTTTTTCAGCTGATTTTTCAGCTATCTCGGCTTGTTCAATAAGCTCCTTCTAAGTGTGGACTTTTACGGCATCCATGCGAACTTTCACTTTGTCAAGAAAGTTATACCTACACGTCTGAAGCAACACAGGCAAAGGCATACCTGCAGGGCACATAAGAGAAAGGTTGCAGAATCTCTCTATGTAATCCCATATAGATTCTCCTCCTTTCTGGACTGCTCCGAAAGGAGTGTGTCCATGGTCACCTCGGTATCATCCTCGTAAAATCGAGAGAGGAATCAGGTTTTCAAGTCGAGTCAGGAATTGATGAAGTTCGCGGGGAGACTCCTGAGCCAATCAAATGCTACCTCCTTGAGGGTGCCAATGAACAGTCTAGCCATGATAACATCATTACATACTACATTATCGGTTTGCAATCGAAAGTAGTAAATGTGCTGATTTGGTGAGCTCTTGCCATCATACGAGTGCAGCGTTGGTGGCTTGAACTTTGGCGGATATGGGGCTGAATCCCATTCCAAGGGGTAAGGACGGACTATCCCTACTTTCTTCAGTTCATCCCTTTGGTTAGGGATGCGATCTGAGCCTGGATGCCTTTAATAACTCCGATATTGATTGAAGAGCCCTCCTTTGAATGATCGGTCTTGAGAGATTCATTGTTGTTATTCTTATCATTTTCGTGATTACTACCGGTTGTCTTATCATTGTCTCGATTTGTTAGGAGCTGAACCAATATTTGCTGGATGTTGTCAAGGTTTCTTAATGGGCCTTGGAAGTCTGCTCCTGTGCCTCCATGCGATGACAGAGATCATCATCATTGCTGTTATAAGCCATGTTTGCTAATACGAACCATGCCTGCACAGAGCTGATGGTGGCAGAGAAAGCGTAGCTACTGGCTTCTTCTTCATTATCAGACCATTGGAATTGGTGTCTCAATGGTTCTAGCAACATAGCTTCTGAGAAAGAAGGTTGTCCATAATTACAGGGTATTATATCTTGGAAAGCACCCTTTTGTTCGACCAGAAAATGACCTAAGTTGGGGCTATAATCGGGCCCTGGAGAACTGAATGAAGGAGTGTGAACCTCCTATTTTCTTCTTTGAGATCGTAGTAGATCCCTTCCTCTGGTTATCATGTTAACAGAGGCAGCTGCGAGGTGAGGCACCTTCACTGTCTTCTTCTTTCAAGATTTGGGCTTCTCAGAAGTTTGAACTGACAGCCGGTTGAACACCGACTGCTGGCTTAGAGGAGAAGTTATGGGGATTGGTCCAAAATAACAGTGGATGGAATGTACCGTCACAGGTTGACACCCCGCTTGTCTGCACTGGGATGGCGAGATGTGAACTGGCTTTTCGGAGTAGATTTTTTGCTTGTTCCTGAGATAATCCCACAAGTCTGTGTTACCTGAATCCAACTGATCAAACACGGAAACTCAAAAAACTGGATGTTAGCCTGCTTGGGTTGAGAAACCATGGGCTTAGCCTTGAAGACTTTCTTTTTTGTGATAGGCGAAGCTAGGATAGTTTCGCCTGGAAGAGACCCTGCCTTTAAAGGTGAGCTTAGCTCTGTTGCGCAGAGTTCTTCCTGTGAGCGAGAATGAAATAGCCTCACTATTAGCATTCAATGGTGCTTTATTTTTAACCTCGCGGCTAAGATCCTTAGCACTTAGTGCTTTAGCTCTAGTCTTGCGGCTAAGAACTTTTTTAGCACTTAGTACTGTCAGTGGGAGCGACGTTGAATCAGCAATACTTTTAGCACACAGAAGTGCCTTGGCCTTAGCCTCGCATGATAGGCGAGGCTGAACTCTGCAAAGAGTTGCATTAACTTTACATAATGAAGCTATCTGAGTACTTAGTGTTTTGGTTTTGCTGCTAGCGGCGAGCCTAGCACTGCTCAATAGTGCTGATGATGTAAGTGGGGCTACAGTAGCCTTACTGTTAGCACAAAGTGCTTTAGCCCTAGCCTCGCGTGACAGGCGGGGCTTAGCTCTATGAGGAGCTGAAATAGTCTTGCAGTCAAGAGATCTATCTATAGTCTCGCATGGGACTACAGCTTTTGCAATCCACATAGCCTTAGCAGAGGCTGTTTTAGGTTCACGAGGAATCTTTATAGCTTCACGCACAGTGTTAACATGCTGGCGCGAGGCTATGTTCTCTGCTGAGACTGTGTTAGACTCGCATAAAGTCTGTTTAGTTTCGCCTGAGACTTGAATAGGCTTGCAGAGAGCCTTATTTGTCTCAACAGAGACTTGCTTCCAAGAGTTAGCCAGAGGGGCTCTGGCTACGCAGACCTCCCTGTGCTTGCGCACATGTAGAGGCTTTGTGCTATCCCCAAAGATAAGTTGTTCAAACCTCTCTTGGTCAAATTGAATGACAACGTCTCAGCAATAGACCCGAAGGTCTGATCGTCGCATTGTGACACTTGATTCTCAGCAGTGGAGAATATTTTCCTCAGCGGAGTCGCCATCTTATTTTCCTCTAAAAATTGATAGGGGAAAACTTACAAAAAGAGATCGAGGAGCGAAATTATAAGTAATCCTTTAAAGAAAAAAAGAAAATTACAAGTAGATCACCTCTGAGATTTCTGAGGAAGTGTGCCGGTGGGAGTCTGATCAGCGTGCAACCACTTTGTCCAGTTGATGATGCGAGCGATCAATCTTCGAATGCTACTACTTGGAATTTCTTCTCGCCTGATTTTGGAGATTCCTTGAGAGGTAGGAAGATCTTATGGTATTAGCACCCTGAATTGATCCTTGTATGATTAGAGAAGTGATTCTCTGAATTCTTGGAAGCGAGAGAGTAGATCTCTTATTGGTTTAAGCTTTGAAGCCACCAAAAAGCTTATGTTCTTCAAAAAGCCTCTTGGACTTGAATTTTTGTAAGACCCTGAGCCTAGCCTACTAGTGGGATATTTATAGGCTCAATAGGGAGTTATGATTCCCTTGATTGTCTCCTCTTAATGAGGGATCGTGGGTGTAACTCCCCCCACTAGGCAATAGGGAGTTATGATTCCCTTAATTGTCTCCTCTTAACGAGGAATCATGGATGTAACTATCCATTAACTCTCCCCACTAACTTAGTGAGGCGGCTACTTTCCTCATGCGGAGCTAGCCTCTTCAGGCGAAGCTATCAAGAAAGCTTCCGGCGAAGCTAGAATTAGTTTCAGACGAAACTGTAAGTTAGCTCTCTGTGGAGCTATGAAGAGCTTCATGCGAAGGTAGAATTAGCTTTCGGTGAAGGTAGAATTAGCTTCAGGCGAAGTTATAAGTTAGCTCTCTGGAGCTATGAAGAGCTTCATGCGAAGCTATCAAGAAAGCTTTTGGTGAAGTTGGAATTAGCTTCAGGCGAAGCTGTAAGTTAGCTCTCTGTGAAGGCATGAAGAGCTTCATGCGAAGCTATTAAAAAAGCTCCCGACGAAGATAGAATTAGCTTCCGATGAAGCTAGAATTAGCTTCCGGCGAAGCTGTAAGTTAGCTCTCTATGGAGCTATAAAAAGCTTCATGCGAAGCTAGCAAGAAAGCTTTCGGCGAAGTTAGAATTAGCCTCAGGCGAAGCTGTAAGTTAGCTCTCTGTGGAGAGCTTCAAGGCGAATCTAGACAAATTTAGCCTCTCAGGCGAGGCTATCCCCTTTGGGCTCATCTGATGCAAATGTTGAGCTAACTTAGCATCTTAAGCCTGCTTAGGTCTCTTCGAAGGAAACCTTGGCTTACTGTCTACTTCATTGAATCAGTAGAGTTCAAGTCGTTGATTTGTCCCTTGAGAATGGGCAGAAACTGATCGTCAGCTTATCTGCGACTTGTCTTTTATAAATGTCGACAAGTTAGACATCGTTCAGACCGGTTGGAAAGCTGTCTGAGAGTTTGTCTTTTTAGTGTGCCAACAATATACACCTCCATCAAGATCACAACAACCCAAGAACAAAGTACAATATATTAGAATGAAAATTGACACGTGCTTAAATACAAATGTCTAAACCATTTTAAAACTTTCAATTACTGTATTATACTTCTTAAAATTATTACAGTGGGCAGGCATTATAAACAGAAAATTAGCAGAAGAAGATAGCAATATACAAAGATTTACTCAACCACACAATTTTTGAAGCACTTGCTCCCTGCTTTCTTGAGCAGGGAGATGCAAGCAAGTGTGGACTTCTGCAATGCTAAAAATTTGTCCTGCACACCAAAATAAAGAAGAGAAGTTAACAAAAATGTGAAATTAAACTGTTCCCATCCCCGGCAACGACACTAAAATTTGATCGGAGGAAAATCGTGCACAAAAAGTGTCATTTTTGAAATAAGAGATAAAAGTGTGTGTGTTTTGGCTTCCTCGATACTTCCGTTATAGCATAGAGGCTAAACGGGTCAAGTCCACATGGACGAGAGGCGATAGAAACTTTCACGGTATGTTCACATGAGTGTTAATGGTTCTTCAATGTTTTAAAGAATCAAAAGAAAACAAAACAAAGAATGGAAAGAGAAGGATACGGTGAAAACAAAGTAGTAGGAAACATATAAAAAAATGTATTTGTGATTATTGTAATTATATCTAAAACAAAGTAAAAATGAAAGAAAACTCATGGCTACTAACTACTAATGACTCCTTTTTTTAGAGATAAAAGAAGAACCTTTCATAGAGTGTCACCCTCCATTAAAAGAACTTTCTCTTCTATCCTATGATTCACTCTCTTCCCTATTACATGATCTAAAAAAATGAAAAATACAAAAGAAGAAGAAGAAGAACGACTAAAACTATCCTAAAGAGAAGAAAACCACACTATAAAACTCTCCTCCCTGAAAATTTGCTCAGCACAGGGTATTTATAGGCAAAAGAGGGCACTACAAAGCTGTACAGAGTCGTGCATCGAAGCTCTACGCACGACTCTACAGCATGGCTGCGGAAACACGGCTATGCTACGGCCAATCACGCAGCGCCAGGGCATGGATCAAGTACTGGAGGTATGAGTTATGTATTAACTTTTAACTTCTTGTTTTCTGCTCCCAGGATTAGCAGATTGGGCTTCAAAACTCTTGAGCTTCTTCTAAGCTCTAAAATTCTCAAATAAATTAGAGTTTTGGGTTTTTTCTTCACCTCATGTCATGGACCTAAAAACACATAAGAAATCTATTATTTAGAAGAATTTTATATAGAATAAGTGTGAAAATGTGGTATAAAATATGCAAATATAGAGACCAATCACTCTTCGAATCGCCTACCGTTTCGGCACTCTACGAACACGAATCTGGATCGGGTCCGGGTCTTCTGTTACCAGGTTTGGATCGCGCAATTGAATCTGAATCGCTGCAAATGCAACCAAACACACATACTTAAACATAAATACATGCACTCTACACACACGTGCACATGCACTCTACACACACGTGCACACAGATTCACGTACATACACTTAAATATAAATACACACATAATATACACACTATTATACACACAACATACATGCATACTTACACACAAATAAATACTAACACAACACACACATTATATACATACATACACATACACGCACCCACTACACACAAACACACAAATTAATACAACACTCACATATAATTAAGAGAGAGATAGAAGGAAGATGAACTCACGTAGAGGGGGAAAATATGGCTGCGAGTGTTGCTCGCCGACGGAGGCTGAGGCCGTGGCCGCGGAGGCAACAGGGTTTGCCGAAAAGGGGAGGGGTGTGCTCGCGCTCGCCAGCGGAGGAGATCGAACTGCTGCCATGGTGAAGAGGATCTCGGAGGGCTCGACAAGGAGGAAGTGGGCATGGTGGAGCTCTCGCGGCCTGGAGATGGGTGGAGCTCTCGGCTAGGTGATGAGCTATGCTATGGGGTGAATCACAACGGAATTGAGGAAGATAGCGGTCAAGGTGGATGGGATGGAGAGACCACGGCAGGAGGGAGTGCGGCCTGAGGATGGGGGAGGAAGATTAGGTTTAGGGTTAGGATTAAGAAAAGATGATTTATATAGGATATTATTGGGTTTGGGTTTGTAGGTTTTGGGTATGGATCATAGGCTAATGGGCTTAGGATATAGGCTATGATGGGTTTTGAGTTTGAATGGGTTAAGGGTTAAGAAAAAAGAAAAAATAAAGTATAATAATATTAATACTAATAATAAATATAATTGTTACTAACACTATTGATAATAATAGTAATACTAACTACATTAATAATAATAACAATAATATTAACAACAAGATTAGTAAGGGTAATAATAATAATAACAATAACAATCTCAATAATAACAATAATAATGTTAATAATAATAACACTAATAATTATAATAATAAATAATAATCATAATGAAATGATAATAATAACAATTACTACTAAATATAACAATAAATAATAACAATAATAATAACAACAACTAATATTAATAATAGTAATTAATAATAACAATAAAAATAATATTAATAATATTAACAATAATAACTCTTATAATAATAAATAATAATAATAAACATAATGAAATGATAATAGTAACAATTAAATAACAATTAATAATAATGGTAAAGTAGAAATAATAGTAATAATAAATAATCCAAATTAACATTTAATCCCTAAAAATAGTTTGTATATTTAATAATAAAAAAAATAAGTGAAATCAAATAATTATTTTAAAATAAAATACAAATACTGTATTATTAATTAGGGATATTACATTTTACTCACCTTACAAAAATTTCATCCACGAAATTTCAATAAAGTAGGGAATGATAAAAGAAATCAAGAAAGAAAATATCAAGTTTTCACGTCGCTTCTCAGCGCAGCATGGATCCACCACGCTTCCATTACGCTACTCTGACTTCTGCTACCGGCTTTAGATTGGAGTGACCAAACTCAAGAGACAAAATAAAAAAAAATAGAATTGAGATCAACTTGAAATCAAGAAGAAGATCGAAATTACTCTAGAAGAAGAGTAAAAATCAGGGATATCAAAAGATCAAATAGATGAATTTTTAAAAGAAGGACGGTCAATTTCAAATGGACTCAATATCATAGTGTGAATATTATATTACTTACAGTGTAAATATAACTTGTTTCAAGTTACCGATGTGAATTAGGTACTACTTGCTAAAAGAAAAGTCAAAAGTCAACATTGCAAGTCAAAAATCTAGGCTCTGATACCAAAAAAAACACTGTCACGCCCCGTTTCCCAAAATACTACGCATATACGCAAAGAAAATACCCACATATACACATTAAGCCTTATGTACAATGAACAAGCTATAAAAATTTACTTAAATGAATCACTATCACTGCAATATCACATATAAGCATCCGCACATGATAACAATAAATACGGAAAAGGAATAACAACTGGATATTATGCACGGAGAATCTAGAAATAACAAGAATAAAAGGAGAAGCAAGATACTGATAATCAACAGAGAAAAACTCCAGACTCCTCGCGAAGCGTAGGATCTCAAGGAATACCTGATCAATGAAATAAAGCATCCAATCTCTAGATGTGTAAATACAGGATCGTTAGAAAGCGACCTAACGAGTGTGATAAAAAGGAGAAAGGTGCTCAGCATATAATCAATGTGTACATATCACTATACTAATATGAAAACACAGAATAAAGAATGTTATGAATGAAACTCTAAATAAGAGGTAACTCATAACTATAAAATGGACAACTGATGTCAAAGATCTGTATTCTAGATATGTCTCTAATTTGGTTGGTTATTATTAACATAATTAATGTGGTACTCAGCTGCGTCCCATACCACAGCCATCTTCCCACATATGAAGTAATGTTATTATTGTTGTAACTGCCTACCAATATATTGCATGTGTTTTGAAAGGGTACCGTGCTTGCCCGGTACCACGGTCTAACATTCTTGGCACTGAACCAGGACGGACCACAAGGCCCTAATAACTGAAGACTACAGCCCCACAAAAGAATAACTGGTGTGCCGTTGTAATCTGAGCATAACCCTAATAATTGAGAACTGAATAACTAGGTAGTCAGTACTATCTTGGTTCCCCATGGAGGAACCTAAAACTCGATATACCGTAACAAGCCCTCCCAAAATACACGACATGCATTACCAAGCAATTATCCCTTTCCCCGGGTTATGATGTCTTTATTAACAAGCAATGATATAAGTTATTATTAAAATGAAAATAATGACCAAATATCTCCAACAACTGATAATATCAATAACAGCTGATAACTGAATAACTAATATCTGACAACTGATAAATGGCAACTAATAATTGACATCTGTCTAGAATACTGGAGATATAGAGTCACCATTCACAACAGTGTAACTAACAACTAAGAAATGAGATCGATCGATAACTGCTATAGAGCTTTAAACAAATAGTGTGATCAATGATATCAACTAGAACACTATCACGATTTGTCTATATCCATATATGCATAGCTCCAATAATCAAGAACTAGTCACGAAGAGCAGTCTACTGATATCCTCAAAGTCAAACTAATTAATGGTCATCGAAATCACAAATAAATAGTGTAACATCCTCGAATAACATATAATCTAAAATAGTCTATATCTGATACTCAACATCAATAAGGTATCATCTATATTTAAACAATATGATCAGTAAATAAATCCGAAATACTTACAATTATAAATCCAACTACTTCATTCTCATCAGAACACTATTCAAAATCTTCGGTAAAGAATGTAGATCTCAAGTCAACTCTGATTCTCAGTAAGTCTGTATATAAGTCCAAGTATTGAGAAGGTTGGTCTCTTGATAAAGTAACATCATGCATAATTCACTCTCAACATACAATGAATCTCCATCTAAATTATCACCAAATACATGAACATCAAGTCTGATAATTAATACACATAAAATCTACTATTATCCCCAAACACAAACTATACCAATCTCAAGATCGAATCGAGTCAAGTCTCAATCTAAGGTATATCACAACTAGATCTGAATCTAAAACAGTTACATATGAAATGATATAAGTCTAATATCTCGATATCAAAATACAAAGTTCATTATTAATAAAGTGTCCAACTCTCTTACAGTATACTAACCCATGTCTGATAATCCACCGTACAAAATAGATCAATATGCTTTCTTAACCTTAAGTCAAATTGTAATCCAACTAAGCCCACTAACAGATCCGATTATCAAGATGTTTAAATCATCAGGACCAGATTCTAAATCATAAATCTGAAATCATTTCTAAACACTGAAAATCAGCCAAACTAACCAACTGACTACAACAATAGAATAATTTAACTAACACTAAACTAACAATAGTACGAGAAACGTAAATATTTACAAGAAATAATATAATAAACGCACAAATATAACTAACAAATTAAACAAACACTCACATGAAATGACGCGATTTTGGGTCTGAATCACCGTCTGGTCTGCACTGCTCGAACCACTACGGATCTTCGAATCATATCGTGTGTCGGTCTTTGAATCGCCTGGCATATCGGCACTCTGAGAATATGAATCCAGATTAGATCCGGTTCTTGTGTTACTGGGTTCGGATCGCGCAATTCGGATCTGAGTCGCTGCAACGCATGACCAAATACACACTCTTAAACATAAATACACGCTTACACACTCACACGTGCACATGCACTCTACACACGTGTGCACAGATACACGTATATACACTTAAAGATAAATACACACACAATACACACACTCTTATACACAACATACATGCACATTTACATACAAAAAACACTAACACACACACATTATATACATACATACGTACATACATACACATACACGCACCCACTACACACAACACGCAAATTAATACAATACTCACATATAATTAAAGAGAGAGAGAGAGAGAGAGAGAGAAGAAGGGAGATGAACTCACGCAGAGGGGGGGAACACGGCCGTGGGTGTTGCGTGTCGACGGAGGCGGGGCTGTAGAGGCAACAGGATTTGCCGGAGAGGGGAGAGGTGTGCTCGCGCTCGCTGGCGGAGGAGATCAGGCTGCTGCCATGGTGAAGAGGATCCCGAAGGGCTCGGTAAGGAGGAAGTGGGTATGGTGGAGCTCTCGCGGCCTGGGGATGGTGGAGCTCTCGGCTAGGAGAGGAGTTGTGCTTCGGGGTGAATCACAACGGAGTTGAGGAGGAGAGCGGTCAAGGTAGATGGAATGGAGAGGCCACAGCAAGAGGGAGTGAGGCCTGAGGATAGGGGAGGAAGATTAGGTTTAGGGTTAGGATTAGGAAGAGATGATTTATATAGGAAATATTTGGGTTTGGGTTTGTGGGTTTTGGTATGAATCATGGGCTAATGAGTTTAGGATATAGGCTGTGATGGGTTTTGGGTCTCAACAGGTTAAGGATTAAGAAAAGGAAATAAAAGAATAAGAAAAGAAAAATGAAGTAAATTAATATTAATACTAGTAATAATAAATATAATAGTTACTAATACTAATGATAATAATAGTAATACTAACTACATTAATAATAATAAAATTAACAACAAGATTAGTAAGGGTGATAATAATAATAACAATATCAATATCAATAACAACAATAATAATGTTAATAATAACAATAACACTAATAATTATAATAATAAATAATAATCATAACAAAATAATAATAATAATAATAATTAGTACTAAATATAGCAATAAATAATGACAACAATGACAATAATAATAACAATAACTAATAATGACAATAATTTATTTTTCATTTTCCTCCTCCTTCCCTCTTCCCCCATCAAACCATGCTCTTTCTCTTCTCACTCTTTTAATGTGACTACTCTCTAATTGCATATATGAAAATGTTTCAAGAACAAACTGAAAAAAAAACTAAAGTATTTTTTAATGTTAATAGTTAACTTTCTACTAGCAATTGTTACATTTAATGTATAACTATAGTTTTACTTTATGATATCTAATCAGGTATACAACCAAAATTAATCTAAAGTCTATAAGCATTGTGTAGGATATTTGGCACAAGAAGAGGAAGAGATTCATATCAACTTGACTTGTTCTGCTTCTCTAATACCGAGTCAAATTTTACTCATACCAGTATCGAATAGAACATGTTGGGAAAAAAATCTTCATGAAAAACTTACTCTATTTAGATAAGAAAAATTGTACGGATTTATGTATAGTTTATGTATTTTTTATATCCAAACATATAAGTTCAATGGGTAATAAATATCCATCCCCAACAAAAATATAAACCTGAATATGGTAAGATTCGAGTTTTTGTGTGATTGTAGAAAATCCGGAACCAACACGACCCACTACCATTCCTACCGATAGGTAATAGAATACAATCTATCTTTTTCAGAGCAGGCGTCAAATCACATTTGAGAGTATAGTAGATTATATACTTTATTACTTAATTTATCTCGATCAATCAATTATCCATGTTACCTAAATTAATGGGATAATACAATGACTATAACGATAACAGTGTCAACAATGTAAACGTGATATCAATGTAACAATATAAACAAGACGGTGATGTTATCGTTTGATAATATTTCCTAGTGATTTCAGTAACATTAATTTATACTATTAACATGGCACGTATAGATTCTATAATATGCAGTCTTATCTAGAACTAATCAGGATCCTATCCATATACACTAGGATAGAATAGTAACCAACCTCTTAACTTCCAATCTCAATACAATAATCCTAAACATCATATAGTAAATCACTATTACACAAGCTCAATTGATCAATGAAATAGTTTTCTCTTTCTATTAATCTTCTCTAATCTTCTAAATTCATCAATATAAACTATCCTCTATGTCACCAGTATATTCATATCCCAACATAGTGAAATGAATACTCAGTTACATCTAATCATATTCTTATTATCCAGTTACATCAAGATCAATGATCAAGTCCCACTTTAATCAAGCTCAAACGTAAGATCCAATCACTAATGTAATTATTAGCTGCATAAATATATAATTCACTAACTCAGGCAAATTCAATCTACACATATATCTCAACTCCAAGTCAACTCTACTCCACACACCCACTAATAGATCCAAATCCATTATTCAATCTTTTAATAAAGTTATACCACATTTAAATAAATACTCAATATCAAATTTAAATTTTGTCTAAATTATCACCGAATAAGGGAGATCAAATCTGATAAATAATTCACACGAGAATCCACATATCCAAAGACCAAGCCAATGAATCCACTACAAATCCGTACAATCCACTAATTCACACTAATCCAGTCTACACACATCCTTGAATCTAAGTCAATTCCACTCAAATAAAAGTTCCCTGATTAATCCAAACATCAACAGATCCATTGAATCAAATAATATTAAAATCGATAAAAAGAAACACCCACATCTTAGTGACAAAATATTGGGTTCATATACCCTAAACCCCAATATTAGATTTAATATCTAGAAATATCTATACTCTCTCTCGGTATAATAATACAAGTCTAATAATCCTTTACATATCTCTAAAATATACTATTCAACTAATCTGATTTTCCCCAATCTCGAGTCAAACTTTACTCCAATCAAATCCATTAACAGATCCAAGTCAGTACAATTTCAGATATCCGTAAACTTCGTCTCCCAATTCATCAATAACTCGAACAACCAAGTTTACAAAAAAATTCTCTACTAAACACTCAATGATTCATACTATAAGTAACTAAACAATAACATTTAAACCGATAAATTACCAATGAACATTTATCAACAAGAAATGTGCTCTATTTAAAAGGATAATTTAAGACACTCGCAGAATTATTTAATGGACATGAAAAGTAACTAACTTGTGTGAACAATAATTTAACATGAGAATAATTAAACATAAAAAATTCAATTTAATGAAAATAAATAGAACATTCACATGAATATCGCAGATCCAGGTGCTGGTCAAGATGTGTTGCGAGTTGTGCTCTGGTCGGCTATGGTACGAACCTGAGTCTGAATCACCATCGGGTCTGGGTTGGATGCTCTGCTTGATCAGCTTTGCACTGTAAACATAACTCCAATTGGGTTGTACAACTATTACAGACATACACAGAGAGAAAGAGAGAAAGAGAGAGAGAGATACTGAGAAAGAGACACAGAGACTCACACACACATTCACAGAAAGAGGCAAAAAAACACACGTTCACACACACACACACATATACAGAGAAAGAACCTAAGAGATAGAGAGAGAGAGTAGAGAGAGATAAAGGGAGTTAGAAAAGAAGAGAGATTTACATAGAGGGAGAACTAATGGTGGAGGGCTTGCGCATTGGCTCCGAGACGGCACGGCGAAGGAGATGGTGGTGCAGTGGTGTTTTATGGGTGCTTCTCGCAGGGGGAGATAGGCGCGGTGGTGGCTTCTGCGCAAGAGTGAGGCGGTCGTGCAGCAGAGGAAAAGGTGGCTCCCGACATTCAGGCTCCGACAACATGGGAGGAGGAGGGAGGATGAGTATGGAAAAGTGATGTGTCTGAGGGCAGCACGGCGGAGGAGATCAGAGAAGCGGGTTATGGCAGTGCTTGCAGGGGGTCTGCAGGTGAGTGGCGAGTGGTAGAGGTGATGGAGCTCGGTGGAGGAGTTGACGGCAAGGAGGGAGATGGTGATGGTTGTCGTCGAGCATTGGAGAGGTATTGGCTTGGTGGTGCTAGCTTGTGTGGCATGGGGAAGAGGAGAGGAGGGGATGATGGGTTGTGGCCCTGAGGATGTTGTGTGCAGGTGGTGGAGGGGATCGACAGCAATGGTGGTGTCGAGCTCGGGCGGTGAGTGATGGTGGCGAGCTGTTGATGTATAGGAGAGCTGAAGGTGGAGAAGGCACCGGGGCACGGTGGTGAGGGGAAGATGAAGGTGATGATGGCAGCATGGGATGTGGATTTAGAGAGATGGAAGAAGATTAGGGTTAGCGTTAGGGCTTGGGAAATTGAAAAAGAAATAATAATGAAACAATAATAATAAAAACAATTAATAATAATAGTTATGATATATAAAGTCAAATTAACATTTAATATCTCAAAACAATTTGTATAATTCATAATAATAATAAAAATAATAAGTGAAGCCGGATAAATATTTAAAAAATTAATACAGTATTATTAATTAGGAGATATTACATTCTACCCACCTTACAAAAAAAATCGTCCTCGAAATTTTAATAAAGCAGGAATTACGAAAAATGATCAGGGTTGATCATGAATAGAAAAGAATCAGGAATAAACGCGATCAGATAGGCTTCAAATGATGATCAATCGTGGATGACATCTTCTCGTCTACACATTGCTTCTCAGTACCACCATGATTCCGCTGCGTTACTCTGACTTTTGCTGCCGGCTTCAAAATAGAGTGATCAATCTTAAAGAGTCAAAATCAGAAAAATGGAATCGAAATGAAATTAGAATCAAAAAAGAAAGTTCAGATCACTTGAAAATATAGAAATCAGGAACATCATAAGATTCAAGAACTGAATTTTCAAAGGAAGATGGTTGACTCTCAAGTGGACTCAATATTATTGTGTGAATTATATATATACTTATTGCAGTGTAAATATAACTCATCTCAAGTCACAGGTATGAACAAGGTTCCTTTTATATCAAAACTTGGCTCTGATACCAAAAAAACTTTGTCACCCCCTTCCCAAGATACGCTGAAGCCGAAACGCGATGAGAATTGGAGACGTATATATGCGAAAAAAATATCCCACATATACACGCTAAGCCTAATGTAACCCGAACAAGCTATTCAATCAATTATGAAGGCAATAAACTCATTGTAATATGACATATGAATTTCTACACAAGAATATAATATTCTATAAATAATCAAATAGAATAAAAGCTGAGTCCACATATATGGAGAATCAACAAGAATAAAAGGCATGAAGAGATACAGGAACTGAGTGATGTATCAAAGAGAACCCGAGCATCCTCGTCACAAGTGTGATCCTCCCCAAATACTTGATCAGCAAATGAAATAACCCGACCTAGATATGCAAATTCAGGGAGTCAGAAAACTCCCAGCGAGTGTGTAAAATGAGGAAAGTTGTGTAGTCAATATAATAATAGCAGTCAATGTACTATGAATACAATATCAGTGCAATGTATAGATGAACATTAATGAAAATAGACTGCAACAGAATCAAATACAGTCAGGTGTCTATTATAGTACATATATATACATATCTAACAGGTGAACACAGTCAATTATAATACATTATGAAATGACTATTTTTAATTAATTATGTTAGCGAACGCTAATTGTCACATGCAGTAAATGCATCCCATACTACTCCTACTAGATATGTCAATTGTGCTCTTATATTATTGAAATCAATAGATAGAGATATTGTCTGTGTTTTAAGTGGATCACGTACATAACTGATACCACGACCCATGTTCTTGGCACTGAACCACGTCGTACCACCAGGTACACAATACATGAACAATAACAATGTAAATATGACGGGATGTCAGTCATCCCAGAGAGCCATGTAGTAGAACCCTCTTTCGGCTGCGTAATCTGTATCCTAGGTCCATCCAAAATACAGACATTGTCTCCCTATCAATTTTTCTAATCCTCATGTAAATTATTTATTTACTTTATTACTTAATTTACCTAGATCTATCAATTGTCTATGTTACCTAAATTACTGGAATAATACATGAAAATAACGATAACAGTGTCAACAATATAAAAGTGATATCAATGTAACAATATAAAAAAGACGGTGGTGTTACCGTTTGATAATATTTTTCAGTGATTTCAGTTGGCCCAAATGCCCATCACTCTAGTTTTGATGATGATTAACTCATGTAGTTATAATACTAATGATCTTGTATTTAAATTAGTCTCAGATATTTGATCAAGATCTTAGTTGGTGTTTAGCTTCAACAAAGGATTCAAGTCAAGTTTTGGAGCTAGCATGTGTTGATTCAAGAGCTTATACATCAAGACCACATCAGGTACTCAAGAGGAGTCTAGCTCTTTGGATCAAGGCTTGGACCAAGTCAAGAAGGAGAAGAAGATTTTCAAGTGAAGACCTTCAAGAGAAGACTTGTGTTAGCTTTGTTTTTAGTAACATTTTGTTTTTAGATAAAATATAAAGGAAAGATTAATTGGTGAATTTCTCAAGTTCATATCTCACACACAAGATTTATATGAGTTTTCATAAAAGAATTTTCATTTGGGAAAAATACCGTTTTGATTTTTGAAGTTTCATATATACATGTGTTTTAACCAAAACTATTTTTAGAGTTTAATGTCAAAAATATAGATATTTCATCATACATGTGTAGTGGATCATATCCACACACACTATGCTTCAAAAATGTTTAGAATATCTTATTTTTGTATTTGGAGAAGTTTTGAAAAAATTAATTTGAAAAAATACAGATTTTGTTTTAAGCTAAAATTTTCATAACACAAAAATAGTTCAAAATGTTTGTAACATGGTTTGATTTTTACTCAAACATGTTTGTATATCAAAGTATAATACTGAACTTATTTTTGTAGATTTTTTGTGAATTTATGGGATTTTATTGAAGGAAAAATAACAAATTTTTAATCCTTAAAAATTCTGTTTTTGGCCTTCTGCCAGTCGACCGAGCTAGAGGTCGGTCGACCAGGCGGTCGACCGACGTGGACAAAATGTGCACGGCCAGGGCCGATCGACCGCACGTCGACCGCCAGAGAGTGTCTGCTATCTGGAAATGGCCGGGTCGACTGCTAGGCTATTGCCCTGAAGGCGATCGACCGGCCGGTCGACCGACCTTCCCAACGGTCAAAAAATCGACCGTTGGCGGTCGACCGGGCGGTCGACCGACAGTAGCGTCAGCTGCTGATTTGGATCCCAACGGCTAATTTATGGATGCCTATAAATTGGGCTTCCCATGGACTATTTTATATAAGATTTGAAGTGGGTTTTTGAGATAGTTTTTCCTACACTTCTAAGTATTTATCTCCACTTTTTTTAGAGTCAAATACTTCCATTCAAAAGGAGAGTTTATCAAGAGGTTTTTAAAAGTGATTCTTTGAGTTTTTCACCACCAAATCAATCCAGTTTTTCTCACACATATTTGAGCTTTCCATTGATATATTCATCCTATAGGAGAGTTGTTGTGAGAGTTGTTTTAGGTGATCAAAGTGTTGTGATCACCAAAGTGTTCTACTTTGTATTTGAGGAGGCGGACTTGCGGGTTCGCGTTGTTTTGAGTTCTAGTGAGAGCTCGGTGTAGAGGTGCGGCCTCGGCAAGCTTGCGTGCTTGCGTGTCTTTGTTCTTGCGGGAATAAGAGAGGGACTAGAGAGTCCAAAGGAGTTCTAGTATGAACTCGCTTGTTGGTGTTGTGGTACCGAGTAATCCGGTGGGATCGTTTATAGTGAAAATCCTTCATAGTGTTGAAGGCGGAGACGTAGAGCAAGGGTGCTCGAACCTCGAAATAAATCTCTCGTGTTTGCGATTGCTCTCTCTCTATCTCTCACTTGTGTTTATATCTTGCATGCTTATATTGCTTTCATCTTTATATGCTTGATATATATTTGTACTTAAATCGATATATGCTTGGAGATTATTTGTTCACACTTGTATTCAACCAAGAGTGCCAAAGCGGTATCTCAACTCTTATCTAGAGGAATCTTGAGGAGATAGTCCAAAGCCCTTCACGGGGAATCCGGCTACACTCTTGTGTTATACTTGGTGTGTTGTGCTTAAGAATTTTTAGTTTGCATAAATAATTTTAATTTCCTATTAATTCATCATTAGATTAGCTAGTCACCTATTCACCCCCTAGGTGATTTCAATTGGTATCAGAGTCAAGTGCTCTTGACTTGGGTCGAACAATCTTGAGTTAAAGATCCTTATTTTTTTTGGCTAATCACAATATTTGTACACACACATGGATTTCATGTCACCTCCCACTTTTGATACTCTTAACATCCAAACTTGGA
Organism: Agave tequilana; assembly: GCA_038442645.1. Lineage (NCBI taxonomy): Eukaryota > Viridiplantae > Streptophyta > Magnoliopsida > Asparagales > Asparagaceae > Agave > Agave tequilana. Next base: position 44,901 of record JAVJIF010022130.1, read on the forward strand.
AAGTTAAGATGTCATTATACCTCAAAGGTCTAGGTATTCATGTTTATCTTACTACCATTAAAGATTCATACTTTAGTAATAGTAAGTATCTTGAGGCTAACTCAAAAGCCATCCATGCTTTGAAATCTACCCTAAATGATGAATATTTATCTAGGGTTTCTAATTTTGACTTGGCTTTTGTAGTATGGAACACTATAGTCTCCCTTGGCGAACAAAAGTAATATTATGCAGGTAGCGACTCAGGTGTTGGAAGTGATGCTTCCAACGTATGCTACATGGTCCAAGGGGATAACCCCCTTGAGGTAAATTCCCAATCCGAGTTAGAAAAGGATGTTGATATGTCTTATGATGAGCTTGAATCATTTTGTCAACAACTTCTTGAAAAGTATGAGTTGCTTAAAACGGATAATAAGAAAATGAAAAATAAATTTGATTCCTTGTTAAAAGAAAACGATTCTTTTCAAACTAAATTGGAAAACATTTCAAAAGAAAATGACATGTTGAAAAAGGACAATATTTCCTTGACTTCCAAATTGAATGATCTTTGTGAAGGAAATACATCTTTGAAAAATAAAATTGTTTTGTTGGAAAAGAAAGAGAGATTGCTTTAAATGAAAACAATTCTTTAAAAAGAAAAATTATTTCAAAAGAAAAGGAAATGTTCCCAAAAAGAAAAGATTGTTGATCATGCATTTCATGCTACTACCATTGATAAAAATGAGATAAAATTTTTGAAAAATAGAATAAATGATTTGAGCTCAACTTTGAGCAATTGTGCATTTAACTATAACAAATTGAAAACTTTATTTCAAAAGAAACAAGCTCCACATGTTCATGCACATCACCCACAACATACATATGCACACTTTGCACGTCATGATCACACTCATACACATATGCATACTAGAGTGTACAAATATACACATTGCGACCGCAAAGGCCATTTGGCAAAATTTTGTTATGATAGAGTAAATTCTATTAATTTTCCTAGTAACAATGTTTGGGTTCCTTACAATGCTAACCCCCGTGGACCCAAAAGAAAATGGGTATCAAAATCCCCACCTTTTGAATTTGATGTAGGTGCGGGTTCTCACAAAACATGAGAGAGTTGGTGCCTTGGTGGTAGATGCATGTGCTTGATGGACACTACAAATTGATGCACCACTATCAAGGAAGATTGGTGGGACGACCACCAAGTTTTGAAGACTTAGAGTATAGTTCTTATGGTTTGGTAACTATCTCTAAACTCCTTTTGTTTACATGCTTTTGTATTTGATGATTTTTAGCATGTGTTAGCTTTTTGTTAAAATAATCATGTTTTGTGCTTCATGTGGTAAACACTCGTTTAGATTTAGTTTTTATCAAAACTTGTATATATACTTGTACAAGTAGTGAGCAACATTTGATTCACATATGTTTGCACTTTATTACTCATTTGTACTCATTACATGTACATATGACCTAGTTTTGATGATCTCCTCATTTATACTTGTTTTGTCTATTTTCATGTTTTTGCTTCATGTATATGTAATCTTTGTCCAAAACTAATAAAATACATGTATACCCTTGAGTCTCTTGCCTTCATGCAAATTATATCATAGACTCTTTTGTGTTTGAAATATGTATACATATTGTTAGCTTTGGATAAATCATACATATACTTTGAAGTTTATTTTTAAATGAAAAATAAAATCTTTGTGATTTTCATATTTGTTTAATAAAATAATATTCATGTTTGTTTTTGAGCCTCATTGACTATTTTCATGAAAATTCTAATTACATGATTCTTGTGCACTCACACTTCATTTATTTACTCATGACATTGTTTTCATGAGAATTTTTGAGCTTTATAGATTTTGAATGTGAAATTTTGTGTATTTAGTATGACTAATGAGATACATATGATTTGTTTTCATGATTGAAGGATCTTTAACTAGTTTTTAAAAAATTACTTTAATTAGTTGTTTATTCTTCATTTGGTAACGTTTTCACAATACAACTATTTTCATATCTTATTTTTGAAAACCCCTACCAACCCCTTTAAGGGCGGATGGATGGGCGACCATGCCTTGTATGCTCAAACTAAATATCTTTTATCATATGCATGAAAAGAATAGATCTTTATGAGTTATACACTTGATTCACATCATATTTTCAATTGGTATTACAATTGATATTTCTGTATATACTCATATTTTATTTTCTATATATGTAAATATTAATATCTATTGATATTCTCATTTTCATACATATACATATGATTTGATTGTGCTTGATTTACAATCCTTATATTTTTAAAGCACAAAGTTTGTTTATACTAAGCTTGAATTAAATCTTGATTTCATTTGCTATCTCAATTGGTACTTTAATAAATTTATGCATTATTTTCAATTAGTATTTTTTTGATATCAAAATTTACAATATACTTATATTGGTATCAATACGTTTTAATTTCCAATTGGGTTTAAATTTCAATTGGTATCAATACATTTTACCTATTTGGTATCAAAAATTTATTATATATTTCAATTGGTATCAAAATATAAAATATTTTATTTCATTGGTATTAACATGTACAAATGTTTCAATTTCAATTGGTATCACAAATTTCCTATTTCATATGGTATCAAAATCTTGTGATATCTCAAATTGATTTGTTGATTTAAGAAAAATTCAAAATTTACAATTAGTATCTTAAATTTTTTGTTTATTTACAAAGGTATCTCAAAATGTGTTTTATTACCATAAGTAAATATCAAAATTTGTGTTTAAAATGTTTTGATATGTATTGTCTATATGCAAGGGTAGCTTAACATCTCTTCTATATATAGATTCATGTTGAGTGTATCTTATATTGAGGAGGTTGACATCTCTTCTTTATGTGATACACGTGTATAGGGGGAGCTTAACATCTTCACTTATGCATTATATATTATGCGTGATGTGAGTTAGGGCTTGTCATCCTTCTTCATGTAATGCATGTATACAGGGAAGCTGATAGGTAGTAAAAAGTGCATATTTATCACTACATTTACTATCACATTTTCATATTTATTCCTATAATTTTACACCATTACTAATATTTTATTATTTATTGTGTGCAGGCATTGAGTAATAAAAAATAAAGAAATAAAAGCCCAAAAGAAGCCCAAAAAGCCATGTCCAAACCCAAGTGCAAAAGTTGCAAATTACCAAGTGTAAAAGTTGCAATTACTAAAAGAAGAGGGATGGGATAGACTTCTATTCAACCCTAAATGCTTGCAGGATGAGGATAAAGATAAAAGGAGAAGAGTGCAAAGATAAAAATTCAAAAAATTCGGATTCGGACTGTATATGTTTTAGTATTCAGATCATAAATTTTGCTACAGATATGAAAATTCAATGATTCAAGATGCTCCAAAAAGAAGATTTGAAGGCCTACAACTCTTATGTTGATCAAACTTTCCAATTCAGTCAGCAGATAAGCCATATTCGGCGATCAACTTGATAACAAGTTGCAGGACAGATTTGAACTTCTATGGATAAGTCAAAACAAGTTTGGAGATAAAAGAAGAATTCAAATTCAGAGATATTTTGCTCCTCTTATCTTCATACGCTTCTTATCCTCTGGTTTTCTCCTATAAATACCCCTGCATAGCAACAGAGGAAGGGCAGATATCAAAAGCCCAGCGCAGTACAGAGCTAAATCTAGGGTTTTTCTTAGGCTTTGTAGTTTGTAAATTAGGCTTTTTTTGTTTGTAATTTTTTATTTTTCCTTTATGTAACTGAGAGTAGAGGATACTTTCATGGAGGAAGGAGTTCATGCTTGTACTGAGGTGACATCGGTGTAAGTCAAACTTTTCTTCCATTGTTAATAGAATCAACTCAAGGTTTGTTTTGTTATTTTATTCTTATTTTATTTTTGTTCTTCTATTCTTGTTTTATGTTTGTTCTTCTATTCTTATTTTATTCTATTTTTGTTTCTCTCTGATGTCTTGCAAACCATGAGATCTGATCGCTTCGAGACTGCTTAGCCGAAGAAGTGCCCTTGATGGCCTATGGTGATGAACAAGACTTCTCTTACTAGTATAGTTTGTCTTTTCTTTTCGTAGTGTAGATCGAGAAGGGGAAAGATCCTCTACGCCATACTTGAATGCCTTCAAAGACAAGGTAAGTCTTTGCAACGGATCAAAGATAAACAGAAGAGGTAGGTATGTGTTTTTTTTAGTTTATAGTTTTCTTTCTTTTATTTCTTTAGTTTAGATAATCAACACAACATCTTTCTAATCTCTTTCACACTTCTTCATTGTAATACCATTTTAAATAACAAAATAAATTAAAATGAGATAACTTACTAAACAAGCTTCCATCGCTAGTCCCTCTCTGTGGATCACGACCCGCATAGCCACTTGCTATAGCGGTAGTATTGAGCACCTTGCACATCCTTTTCCTAAATCTGAAATACTGTATTTTGTGTGCAGGTAAAAACCTTAATCAAAATTTTGGCGCCATTGCCGGGGAAGGAACGGCACGATTTTCTCAAATCTAACTTTTTTATTCTTTCTGTTTGCAGGTTCAGAAAACAGGAAAACTAAGCAGCAGCAAGGACACATAGCAACTCTGTGCCTCTGTCCTCGAAGGCAGAGCATCAGAGCCTACTTCAGAGCCGCGGGTCCGCGGCAAAAGCCGCGTTTCCGCGGCTTGAGTAGTTCACTACTCATATATTTTTCTGCAGGTTGCTAAACATTGCTAATACTGCTTACTGCTGTGATATATTTTCTCTGTGATTATTCTACAACTGCTAATTAATAACATTAACCCATTTGTTGATAATTAAAAAAAATCAGACTCTTGCATTTTAGGCACGTGTCTACTTTAAATTTTTTTATTCTGTTGAAGAGTGCTGGTGATGTATGCATCGGAAAAAGGAGGATTCGATTGTAAAATTCTTTTGATTGGATAGAAAATTACAACAGATCAGTCTTCCGATTATAAGGGAGGGAGGATATTGAGTCTTGAATCCTCCTTTTGTTTAAGGCTGGGTTCTTCAAGTGGCGATGGAGAGTGAATCTTGTTCTCCGTTGACCAGGTGACCGTCGAGACCTTCCAGGGATCTCCTCTTCGGATGGTAGATGGAGTAACTCAGCTCTGTCTACCAAAACTCTCAAAGAGAAGATAGGCAAAGATCAACTTGAACACAGCAAGTTCTCTGAAGGGTTTAACTCTCTCTCTCTTTTCTCTCAGGGCTCTTTTCTTCCAAAATCCTCTGACCGAAAATCCGACTGTCAATTCGACTCTTTCTTCTTCATAGCGACGGGGCTATTTATAGGGGTTTCAGGGGCGTACGAGCCTCCTAAAAACACTCCATAATGGGGGCTAACTTTTCTCATTATGTGGGCCGTGATTGGCCCCGAAACCGGGACGGTTACAACTGAGACGCGGGTGTCAACCCAGGCGCCTTGGAGCTGCTGAGACGCGGGTTTCGACCCTCGCGCCCTGATGCTGCTGAGACGCGGCTGTTGAGCCTCGCGCCTTGATGCTGCTGAGACGCGGCTGTTGAGCCTCGCGCCTTGATGCTGATGAGACGCGGGTTTCGACCCTCGCGCCTTGATGCTGATGAGACGCGGCTGTTGAGCCTCGCGCCTTGATGCTGCTGAGACGCGGCTGTTGAGCCTCGCGCCTTGATGCTGATGAGACGCGGGTTTCGACCCTCGAGCCTTGATGCGGCTGAGGCGCGACCAAAATCGGCTTTGCGTCTAGAACTTGGAATTCTGCTTTTTTAATGGCTTATCTTTTAGTGATTTTTAGACAGCCTACAGAACCCCCTCCAAAGTTTTCGACATTCCGCAGTTAAGTGGGACGGATTTCGAAATACTTTGGACTCTAGCTGAGATCACCCTTGTGACTGGACTGTCAATGCCCCGGGTTTGATCTTGTCTGGGGTATGGTCTTCGTGAGTGTACTGTGGAACTCTTTGAAGCCACCAAAGTTGATCGTGTTGAGTGTCTAGATGCATAGTCTAAACCTCCCCGATTGCTTCAAGTCTGTCGTGGGTGCACTTTAAAGTCAGGAGTGGACGGTCGTCTGCTTGTGCCAGTGTACTGTTGAACTGATTTTCAGAAGCAAGGACTGAACGCCAGCTCTTTTTTTTTTGAGACGCAGGGATAGTACTGCTTTAAAGACGCGACTGATATTCCACAAGGCAGACGCGATGCTAGGCCAGATTGGAAGGATGCGAACTTTCGGAGAGACGCATCTTTTTTGAGTAAAGACGCGACTTTCTGGACGCAACTATGGCCGTGCTGAAGGGATGCGTCCATTGAAGAGGCGCGGCTGTTGGGTGCGAATCTGTGCCATGCCATGAGTGCACTGCCACGTGTCCTGTGGAGCCGACGGGACACCTTCTTTTTGGCGTGCGAACTTCACGCTGCATTAAATGCACTGTCCACGCTTCGATGCAGAGAGTTCAACTCTTAATAGAGGCCTCTGCGGGTACGCCTTCTTGGTTTGCCATGACATTTTTAACCCCACCAGGTTTGAATTTTGATATCTCTTAAAGAGATATTATCATCTGGATGAAGTCTTAGTTGGTGCATTCCTTTTCTGGAATTTGCGCCATCGACTTAAACTTCTCTGGACGCCAGGATAGTAGATTTAGACACCTGGCCGCAGGCTCTGCATATGGAGCTCGCGTCTTAAGGCTGTCAACTTAGGAGAATCTCAACTCAGACTGGAGGTCTCAGGCCTGAATCTTGCAACTCCTGTTCATCCAACAGGGAGATAGCAATTCTCGCGTCTGATTCTCTTTGCATCTCATATTTTAGACGCAGGTACAAAACTGTGGTCGAACTCTGTATGTTGTCACAACTTTGATCGCGTCTGTTTCTGCCGCCGCAGATGTTCGCTGCGCGGGTCATTCCTGCGTCTGGCGATTTCAGCAATAACTGTGTCTGATACTTAGTTTTTCTGTTGAAGTATACTAAGCTTCAGATCTTCTAATTTTGTTGCTTCTTGCAGGTAGGCTTGATCATCCTTTTTCATGTTCGCTGGGCCCTTGGGAGAATATATCGGCCAGCGAACTTGGTCGATGGTCGACCACAGGAGAAGTCATGACTCCTGCCTTCAGGAGATTGGGACCGGACCCTCGCCAAGATCTCTTTGGATTCAATGCACCAGTCATGCTTCTTGACATGGCATGGTCAGAGTGAGGATGGTGGTGGGGGTAGCGGTGGATATAGTGGTGGGTAGCATCCCCTGTGAGGTCTCAAAACCTCCTCTTTACCCAGAAGTGACATCGAGGAAAGCTCTATGCTCATTGGATGACCTTCTGGTGGAAGAGATGTTCATCAACGAGGGGGTCGTATCCGCCACTTCGGATGGTCAGGTGGAATCAGAAGACTCTGCTGCCTTTCGACCTCAAGAAACACTATTGTTCTCGATCAACCAGGGACTTCTTCGATGTTTACATCATGCATCGTGGTGCAACCAGCTTCTAATCGTTGCCACAACGTCCAATCCTACTTTGGCGCCCTTCCAACATCTTGTACTTGGAATCAAACGCAGCTTTAAGGAGTGAGTGCAACCTCTGAGAGAGACTTCTTTGCACTCCTTTATCTGTAACACTCAATCTTATTGAATAAGAGAGCGTTTTGTATCACTTTCATATGCCTGGATATAAATAAAAGTGACACTTTTCTTTTTGTCTCTTCTATTATCTTGAACTCTTTTGTCTCTTTTTGGTCAGACGCATAGAAGCAAAGAATCTTTGGCTTGTCAAAATTATGATGAAAATTTTAACAAGTCAAATTTTGTGGAGAAAAGATCCTATCTCAGGAACCCCACAATGCTGTCAAAGGTGTGATATTAACTTGACAGAGATAAGATAATTTTGGTGGGCTGCCATTTTATAAAAAGAAAGTGACAGGTTGAATTGGTACCCCCAGGGAAGATGAACTTTTATTAGAGGTTTGGGATTAACTTGATTAGGATCAGCTGGGGAGTTAATGAAAACACTGTTAATGATATAATATTAACCTAACAATGTTTTTAAGTGGACTTGTTATTCTATTGACGAGAATAACAAGTGAGGCTAGATTCGTGGGGGATTTAGGAAAGTTTTTACCGTTAGAGGTGTGATATTAACTTAACGGGTTGAAAGTTATCTTGCCAGAAGTGTGATGTTAACTTGACAAGAATGTGAATCAGATGTGTGATATTAACTTAACTCAGAAGCATTTCAGCTTTCATTTGGGAAAACTGAAAGTGTCACTGTCATAGGTGTAATGTTTAACTTGACAGTGAGGGTAATGCTAGAGGTGTAATTTTGAACTTAGCATTGGTCATCTCGACTTCAACGAGGAAGTCCGAGGAAAAGTCATGGTCATAAGTGCATTGTTGAACTTGGCGATGACCTGAATGTTAGAGGTGTAGTGTTAAACTTAACATCGTTCATTTCAGCTTTGATATGGAAGTCTGAAGGAAGGTGACTGTCAGAGGTGTGATGTTAACTTGACAGAAACTCGATGTACTGTTTGTTAACTTAACAGTAATTTGTCAGAGGTGTGGTATTAACTTGACAGAAATTGATTTGCGATATGAGCAATTTGAGCACCTGTCATCCTATCGATGAGAATGGACAAGTGGAGTTTAAAAAATGTCAGAGGTATAGTGTTAACTTGACAAATTTGGATTTGCGATATGAGCAATTTTGAAGACTTACCATTCTATTAATGAGAATTGGCAAGTAGAGTTTGAAGTGCCAGAGGTATAGTGTTAACTTGGCAACAACTGTATTTTGTAGACCTACCATTCTGTGGATGAGAATTGGTAAGGGATTTTGGAGGGGAGAGTGGAGTCAAGTCCACTTAGAATTTTTAGCAAACCCTCAGCTATCAACGGATTTGAGGTGCCTTTACCAACTACCGTTTGAGTTGGGCTAGCCATGCTATTCCCCTCAGCATGATGAGTTGTCGAAGATTTATGTTGGCTTAAAAGCCAACATTTTCCTCTATCCTTAGCCATTGGAGGCGTCGGATCAAAGGGGAACATGTCCCTTAGGATTTTTAGCAAATCCTCAGCTGTCAACGGGTTTGATATGCCTTTACCAACTACCGTTTGAGTTAGGCTAGCCATGCTATTCTCCTCAGCATGATGAGTTGTCGAAGACTTATGTTGGGCTTAAAAGCCAACATTTTCCTCTATCTTTAGCCGTCGGAGGCGTCGGATGTTTTAATGAAGAAACTCTTCTTGTTTTGATCAGAGGTGTAATTTTGAACTTGATCGGAGGAGGAGTACTATTAAGGATAGTACTTCTTCAAGAAACTGCCATTGATCGGCATCATGAGTTTATCGCCATTTGAAGTTATGAGGCGATACGATCCATTTGAGTAGACTGACTCTACTACGAATGGTCCTTCCCATTTGGGCTGGAATTTTTCTTTTGTCTTATGCGTCATCACCATGGGTCTTCTGATGGCTAAGACAAGGTCGCCTTTCTTGAAAGTTCGCACTTTAACTTTCTTGTTAAAGGCTCTGGTAATTCGAGCTTGGTAAAGCTCGATTTGTTGCTGGGCCTGCAGACGCTTACCGTCTAAGGCCTCTAATTCTTGGAGTCACTGTCGATGCTTCTCCTCTGTTGTCATCTCCGCTGTCAGGGCGACGCATAGAGATGGAATTTGGATTTCGAGTGGAAGGACGGCTTCACACCCATATACCAAAGAAAATGACGTAGCTTTAGTCGGGGTTAGCACAATTGTGCGGTAAGCCCATAAGCATTCACCCAGCTTGTCGTCCCAATCATGTTGACTTTTCGAGACGAATTTCTTGAGAAGCTTGCCAATGGTCTTGTTGAAAGCTTCTGCGAGACCATTAGCGGCGGGGTAGTATGCCGTTGAGGACATACTCTGGATTCTAAACTTGGCGCAGAATATCTGAAAAGCCTGGCTGATGAACTGGGGTCCGTTGTCGTGGACAATTTGCCGAGGTACCCCAAAATAGTAAATGACGTGATGTTTCACGAACTTGATCACATCAGATGACTTCACCTCCTTTCAAAGGAACGGCCTCAGCCCATTTGGAGAAGTAATCGGTTATTGCCAAAATAAACCGATGTCCTTTTGATGATGGAGGGCTGATAGGGCCAACCACATCCATCCCCCACATTTCAAATGGCCAAGTAGAAGCCGTGGAGTGAAGGTAGCCTGGTGCTTGATGGATGAAATCGCCATGCACTTGGCAGGCGTGACATCTTTTGGCATAGGTGATGGCGTCAGCGATCATCTTAGGCCAATAATATCCTAACCTTTGGAGTCGGTATGCAAGTTTTGGGCCAGGTTGATGGGCTCCATACATGCCGTCATGGGCTTCTTTCAATACCTCCTATGCCTCCTTTTGTGAAAGGCAGCGAAGCAAGACCCTGTCATGCGATCGACGATACAGTGTTCGCGTAATCGCATTATAGTAGTATTTGGGGGCTTTCCTTCGAATGGCAGCCGCTTCTTTGGTGTCTTCAGGCAGGATGCCATACAGGACATAGTCAATGTAGGGGAATCGTCAGTCTCTAGGCTCTGGACCGGTCGACAATTCCAGCGCTTCTTTGCTTTGAGAATCTCCTTTGGCTCCTGATAGTCCTTGAGAGCAATTCTCGGACAATACAGGTCGTGGCTGTAGACAAATATCTTCTCCACTGTTCCAGCCGGAAGAGCTAAAGAGGCAGCGAGGGATGCCAATGCATCTGCATGTGCATTTTGCCTGCGCGGTACATGGTCGATGTAGAAGTTTGTAAACTTCCCAGCCATGTGGACTGTTGCATTGTAATAGGGAACTAGGTCTTCATGTCTGACTTCGTACTCCCCGCAAACCTGGCTAACGAAGAGTTTAGAGTCACTATATGCCTCGAGATTTTTAACGCCAATCTCATCGGCGAGTTGCATCCCAATCAAAAGAGCATTGTACTCCGCCACATTGTTGGAACACGGCTCAGTTAATGAGATAGCTCGAGGAATCACATAGTTCTGTGGGGAGATGAGTACCACTCCTACTCCTGCCACTATATGTCCTTTTGGGCTTGTTCTTGATGCACCATCAAAGAAAAGTTGCCACACCTGCCTTTCAAAGGATGTCTGGGTCTGGCAGGCTTCAGCGACCTCATCTGGGAGATTGTCGTAAAGTTTGGTTGCCCTCGGATCTGGATGCTCAGCAAGGAAATCCGCCACCGCTTGTCCTTTAATGGCTTTCTGTGGTAAAAGTGCATCTCATATTGAGATAACAATATGGCCCATTTTGCCAGTCGGCCATTTAGCGATGAAGGCTTTGTCATGAATAACCTCAAGGGGTTGACTTTTGATATGACGTTTATAGTCTGGCCTACCAGATAGTGTCGCATTTTCTGAATGGCGAACACTAATGCCAAACATTCCTTCTCGATCGGATTATACCGATGTTCGGCTCCGATCATTGTTCTACTCAGATATAGATTGCTCGCTCTCGTCCTTGATCATCATTCTGAGCTAGTAGAGCTCCCAAAGAATGATCCACTGCCCGGACGTACACTAGGAAAGGCTTTCCGAATACCGGAGCTGCAAGGACTGGTGGTTGTGCGAGGTATTGCTTGATTTCCTCAAATGCTTGTTGGCAAGTGTCGTACCAAATGAACGAAACACCCTTCTTCATTAGTTTAGCGAAGGGTTGGCATCTTCCAGAGAGATTTGAGATAAACTTGGGGATGTATGCCAATCGTCCTTGCAATCCCCTGAGTTCCTTGAGATTCTTCAGGGGTTGCATCTCCTAAATAGCGCGAATCTTTTCCGGATCTAAATGAATTCCTGTGGAAGTCACTACAAACCCTAGGAACTTGTCGCTGGCCACCTCCAGGAAGGATTTGGTAGGGTTCATCTTCAACTGATGGGCCCGCATGATGTCGAAGACAACCTTTAGATCAGTGATATGATCACCTTTAGCGCGGCTTTTTACCGCAATGTCATCACATAGCATTCCACTGTTTTGCGCATTTGCTGCTGGAAAATGGCGTTCATAGCCCTTTGATATGTTGCCCCCGCATTCTTCAGTCCGAAGGGCATGACGGTATAGCAGTAGACCCCCAATGGTGTCCTGAAGGAGGTGTGCTTTTCGTCGTCAGGATACATTTTGATTTGATTGTATCCTGAGAACCCGTCCATGAAGGACATTCGTTCGAATCCACAAGTATTGTCAATCATGACGTCTGTGATTGGCAGTGGGAATTCGTCTTTGGGACAAGCCTCGTTTAGGTCACGGAAGTCGATGCAGATCCGGATCTTTCCGTTTTTCTTAGCAACGGGGACGATGTTGGCTACCCAATCGGGATGTTGCTCTTCCCTGATGAAGCTAGAATCTATGAGCTTTCTGACTTCTGATTGAATTACCTCCATTATTTCTGGACGGAACCGTCGCTGTTGTTGTTTGACAGACTTTATGTCCGGATTGATGTTGAGGCGGTGCATAGCCACTTGAGGATCAAGTCCAGGCATGTCTTCGTAATTCCAGGTGAAGACATCTTTATACTCTTGAACAAGATATTAGATCCTTTTTCTCCGACGGTGACAGGCCGTCGCTTATGAAGATGGGCTTAAGCCTCATCTCTCAGATTGATCTGAACAATCTTATCTTCTGTGGGTGGCTCTCGCTGTTCAAAGCGGGTATCCCAAAGAGTATTTAAATGTTTGATCCAAGGATCTGTATCGGATTGGATCATTTCTTCATCTCCGTCTTTGATTGGTAGTGAAAAGTGCATTTTTATCATAACATTTACCATCACATTTTCATATTTATTCATTTAATTCTGCACATTTATTAATATTTGTGATTTATTTATGTGTGCAGCCTCGAAATAATAAAAGAAAGAATTAAAGCTTAAAAAGAGCCCAAAAGCCCATATTTGAAGCCCAAGTGCAGAAGTGCAAATATCAATTGTCAAAGTGTAAATATACAAGGGCTAAAGTTGCAAATATCAAAGATGAGGGAAGGATAGACTTCTATCCAACCCTAAACACTTGCAGGATGAGGATAAAAGCCAAAGATAAGAGTGCAAAGATAAGAAAATTCGTGGATAAAGATATTGGGAGAATTCTAAATCTAGATAACTTGATTCCCAAGTTTATCCATATCCCACGATAAAGAGCCAGGATCGAACTTCCAAAAGCAAACTCCCAGATTGACGGACCAGGAGAAGCCACGCGCCAAAGCGCGTGGCCAGCAGCCACTGTAGTGCCGCAGAAAAGCGGCCCAAGCCGCGTTTCTGCGGCAATTTGGTCTTATCTGACTACCAGATTTCGTGGAGGTGTTGTACTGGGACTCTGACTCCTTCTGCACCTATAAATACCCCCTGCAGTGCAACGTACAGAGCGTCCAGAGGCAGAGCCAAGGGCCAAAAGCTAGGGTTTTTAGGTTTTCTCTTTCTTCTAGTTTAGGTTTTCTTGTCGTTTTTCTTGTGTAAATTCTGTAACTGAGAGTGGAGGAAGCTTTCATGGAGGAAGGAGTCCATGCTTGTACTGAGGTGACAGCGGTGTAAGCCTACTATTTCTTCCACTGTTAATGAAATCCATTTAAGGTTCGTTTTGTTCTTTTATTATTTTATGTTCTTCAACTCTTGTTTATTCTTGTATTTCTCTATTCTTGTTTTCTTCATTTGTTTTTCTCTAATGCCTTGTGAACAATGAGACCCAATTGCATTGAGACTGCCTAGCCAAAGAAGAACCCTTGATGGCTTATGGCGATGAACATCCTATACGCCATACTTGCAAGTCTTCCAAGAAAAGGTAAATCATCGCACGGATCAAAGGTAAGCAGGCTGAAGAGGTTTGCACGTGTTATAAGTTTTTCTTTCTTTTCTTTCTTTAGTTTAGATCCACATCTTCCTAAATTCTTTTCTTCCACTTCATTGTAAATACCACTCTAACTTTAACTAATATTTTCTTATTTTCTTTTTAATAACTAAAAAATAAAAAAAAACTTTTAGAGATAACTTACAAACGCTTCCATCGCTAGTCCCTCCCTGAGGATCACGACCCGCATAGCCTTGCTACAGCGGATTCGAATTGAGCACTTGCACACCTTTAATTCTCAGATCTAATATTTTATATTTTGTGTGCAGGAAAAAGTTCAATCAAAATTTTGGCGCCGTTGCCGGGGAGGGACGGTAAGTTTATCTCTAAATAAAAAAAATTAACTAATTCTTTTATTCTTTTCTGTCTGCAGGTTTGAAGAACAGAAATACAACAGCATAAGTGGACATATTGCAACTCTGTGCCTCTGCCCTCGAAGGCAGAGCAACAGAGACTACTAGTTTGCCGCGAAAACGCGGCAATAGCCGCGGATCCGCGGCAACAGTAGAGAACTACTGATCCATCTTTTTGCAGGTTGCTGAAATTTGCAAATACTGTTTACTGCTTTGTTGATTTTGTTCTGTGATAAACCTGTATACTGCTAATTAAATCAACAGTAAAAAATTTATTGTTAATGATAAAAATTGATTAGACGTTTGCATATTAGGCACGTGTCTTTTCAATTACTTTATTTTACTGTTGAAGAGTGCTGGAGTAAGGTACGTACGCATTGCATGTAGAGTAGGACTCATCTCTTGGTTGATTTTCTACTTTGAGTGAATCTTATCTACTTATCTTGTACACTTGCACTAATTCATCTTAAGGGCATAACCCATTAACAAGATAGGGTGGGGATTTCATCACCCTTCCTTAGCCCAAAAATCATATCCCGAGCACTCACTAACCCAAGCCTAACTAAAACTGAGTAGACGTTGGCCCTAGGGACATCTCGGACTCAATTAGGAGATTATCCTAAGGGGAACAGTGCTGGAAGTTGACTCCTGCCAAATCAGTGTCTAGGAAGGGGATTGAGGGCCGAAAGCCCGAAGATTGGTGGTTATTTAATTAAGGAACGTCTTTGACGGAAAACCTCCCACCACTCTTGCCCTGACCTGCCTGATTAACTCGTGGTCAAAGTCTGCACCCTCCCTCCCGTGGACAGTCTAACCAGTTAGGAGTCGTCTAGGTCATAGGTCTACCCTAACTTAGGTTAGAATTTTTCTTTTTTGTTTGTTTATTTGTTGTTTTCTTTTTTTTTGTTTGTGTTGGTGTGATATGGCATATAATAATAATTCCAATTTTAATCCATATTACACACCTAACTATTATTTGGATATTACCAACCCGGCATATCATAATTTTGATCAACCTAGTGTGCCGGAATGGTCTTATCCGAATGACTATAACCCACACCCTCCATCTTATGACTATAATTTCCATAATAATTTCAACTCGTCACAGAGTTCATGGGGTTTCGGTCCCCCGAGTCTAATTTTCAGCCAAATTGTCCTTCATATCCATCTAGTCCACATTCTTTCAATGATTCATACTTAGATCCCCCCATTCAGAATAGATTACCATCTATCGGGGAAATGATAAGTATGCATGAGTCCAAGCAACAATTACCATCAATCGCAGACATGATTATGCGTGAGTCCACCGACTCACAACTTCATCACGATTACACTTCATCCTTTCAAGTCCAATCACACATGATGAACCTATCAACTATGAAAGGATGCTTGCAGCCATGACTCAGGCTAGATTAGCCCGTGATCGTGAAATAGATCTGATGGTTCAATCTTTACGTTCTCACCGTTCGGCCATTTCTGCTTTTGCTGACCATTCTGTTAGAGCCGACGAACCAAGTTGCTTTGGACAACAAGATTCTAATTCGGTACCATCATGTGAACTTGCCGAAACTTCAAATTTTGATAACTTGGCAAGTTTTTCTTTTCCTGAAATAGAACTTGAGCATGAATATGATCATGATCTTCCACTTGATGATTCAATTTTACTTCCTGATTCAATAATGACTCTGGTATCGCCACCTGATTTTACTTTTCCCGAGTCAACATTGGATCCTGTTCCAATTCATCATGAAATTGAGTCACCCAATTTTGATGATCATATTGAACTTGACCAATTGTGCAATTTTGAAAGTCCCATGGATAAATTGGCAAGTTCTCATTTTTATGAAATTGAACCCAATGAGATATGTGACCTAGATTCTCAAATCTGTGTTCAAGTTCAAATTCTCGAATCATTATTGACTCCTGTTTTGTTACCCGACTTAGGTAATCTTTTAGAGTCAGTTTTGATTCCCACATCTATCATTCCTGAACTTGAATCACCAACATTGAGTCACATTCCATTGTGGGAAACTGATTGTGGACTTGAGTTTCAGCTTATTGATTTGGACCCACTTCCTGAACCTAGCCCGACTCCTGAACCCTTACTTGATTTAAGTTTCTTTCCTGAGTCGGTATTCGTTCCCGTAATTACGACGTCCAAGTCAATCATTCCATCTTTTCACACTCCATTTTGGGACAAGGCGGTTGACACAATTGACTCTGAAATTTATTATGAAATTTGGAAATTTGATGGGGTGGAAATTCTTAAAAATGATTATATATATTTTAGTGGGTTACGAAAGGAAAATTTCTGGTGGGTTCCACCAACTATTATATTATCTTGATTGGGTAGCAACGCTTGCCCAATTAGACCACCACCGGAACCACCACCTTAAGGTAACTTCTGCCTTCCCTTGTTCTTTTTCATGCATATATGCATTCATTCATATATTGAGGACAATGCATGAGATAAGTATGGGGGTAGGCTTTACTAACATACTAACATAGTTAGAAACTAACAAAAATCTGCTAATAAAAAAATCTGAAAAAAAAACTTATAAAAGGACAATATTTTGACTTATCTTTTGAAAGAAATCTAAGTTAGTCTTAAGAATTAGGAAAATCATGATTAGGATTTCTAAAACTTGGTCAAAATAAATAAATTGTTGAATTTTTAGGTATAGGAGGAGAAATTGAATAAGTAGTTAGTCTTGATTTTTACCTTAATGAAATTTGCATACCTAATGCATATCTAGGATTCTAAGACAAAGACCCTTGTGCCTCATAAAAAAAAATATCCTTAAAAAAGAAAAAAAATTTACCAATTAAGCTGGATACATGTGCCTCAAGAAGCATAAGTATTCACGCCTAAAGGTGAGTAATAAATAAAATAAAGCTCTTAGTTTTGTGGCCTAGTTCACTCGAATTTGAGTCCGCGGGGTATTTTCTCACCTGGTGCCCTAAAGCCGACCGTTTTGGGAGCCACCGACTTTAAATTCGCTACATGGGTGGATTAGAAAGCCTAAGAAGACTAAGAAATATAATATATGTATTAACACATCTAATAATCAATTAGTTAAGTATGAGGGCCTCAAGAAGCCTTGATGCTTACACGAAAGAAATTAGATGAGTTATACATATTAAAAAAAAGAAAAAGAAGAAAAAAATAAAGAGGCATGAAAGTCCAAGTTAAGGAATTCCTAGTAAAAATTCATAAGGATGCATATGATTTTTGGTAACGAAAAAGACTACACAAAATTCAATTTTGATCCTTACGTAAAAATGAAAACAATTTACTTTATAAAGACTAAGTCTAAGAATGAATAAAAATGAGGATCCTAAAAACTTATAGATTACTTAGTCTTTTCAAAAGTATTTCAAATATTTCCTTTTTATGGATTTTGTGGGTGTAATCCGCTGAAAACCCTCACGAGACAACACTCGTCCTCTAGGGTAACCTAGAGGTTTAACGGCTTGTTGCACATGCTAAGTGCAACCGTGATTCCTACGAAAGTGAGTTACGTTAGATTAATTTTTCTTTTTCTTTGTTTTTACTCGAGGACGAGCAAAAAGATAAGTGTGGGGGGTGTGATTGGTAGTGAAAAGTGCATTTTTATCATAACATTTACCATCACATTTTCATATTTATTCATTTAATTCTGCACATTTATTAATATTTTGTGATTTATTGTGTGCAGGCCTCGAAATAATAAAAAAAAAGAAAGATTAAAGCTTAAAAAGAGCCCAAAAGCCCATATTTGAAGCCCAAGTGCAAAAGTGCAAATATCAATTGTCAAAGTGCAAATATACAAGGGCTAAAGTTACAAATATCAAAGATGAGGGAAGGATAGACTTCTATCCAACCCTAAACACTTGCAGGATGAGGATAAAAGCCAAAGATAAGAGTGCAAAGATAAGGAAATTCGTGGATAAAGATATTGGGAGAATTCTAAATCTAGATAACTTGATTCCCAAGTTATATCCATATCCCACAATAAAGAGCTAGGATCGAACTTCCAAAAGCAAACTCCCAGATGGACGGACCAGGAGAAACCACGCGCCAAAGCGCGTGGCCAGCAGCCACTGTAGTACCGCAGAAAAGCGGCCCAAGCCGCGTTTCTGCGACAATTTGGTCTTATCTGACTACCAGATTTCGTGGAGGTGTTGTACTGGGACTCTGACTCCTTCTGCACCTATAAATACCCCCTGCAGTGTAACGTACAGAGCGTCCAGAGGCAGAGCCAAGGGCTAAAAGCTAGGGTTTTTAGGTTTTCCTCTTTCTTCTAGTTTAGGTTTTCTTGTCATTTTTCTTGTGTAAATTCTGTAACTGAGAGTGGAGGAAGCTTTCATGGAGAAGGAGTCCATGCTTGTACTGAGGTGACAGTGGTGTAAGCCTACTATTTCTTCCACTGTTAATGAAATCCATTTAAGGTTCGTTTTGTTCTTTTATTATTTTATGTTCTTCAACTATTGTTTATTCTTGTATTTCTCTATTCTTGTTTTCTTCATTTGTTTTTTCTCTAATGCCTTGTGAACAATGAGACCCAATTGCATTGAGACTGCCTAGCCAAAGAAGAACCCTTGATGGCTTATGGCGATGAACATCCTATACGCCATACTTGCAAGTCTTCCAAGAAAAGGTAAATCATCGCACGGATCAAAGGTAAGCAGGCTGAAAAGGTTTGCACGTGTTATAAGTTTTTCTTTCTTTTCTTTCTTTAGTTTAGATCCACATCTTCCTAAATTCTTTTCTTCCACTTCATTGTAAATACCACTCTAACTTTAACTAATATTTTCTTATTTTCTTTTTAATAACTAAAAAATAAAAAAAACTTTTAGAGATAACTTACAAACGCTTCCATCGCTAGTCCCTCCCTGAGGATCACGACCCGCATAGCCTTGCTACAGCGGATTCGAATTGAGCACTTCCACACCTTTAATTCTCAGATCTAATATTTATATTTTGTGTGTAGGAAAAAGTTCAATCAGTCTTCCAGATGGCTTGTTGAAACCATGTTCACTGAAAGTTCTTTGAAGATATTGCCGACACTAGCATCTGACTCCCATGATGACGTGCCTGAAGAGTAATCGTGACCTTACGATTCTCGAGAATCAGAGGCTGATGGAGTCAGAGTTGATACGTAGCCCAACCCCCTACGAGTCTGATGATAATAATCGGGTGCTTTTCCTTTCTGCACAAAGGATCGAAGTAGCGTTCTCCTTCCTTTGCCGAAGTTCAACCCGAGTCTGCTGGTTAGGTCATACCCCATGTTTTTCATCATTCTGAGTGCCTTTGGCTCATAATTACCGAACTGAGGGGATTCCTGCTCGCTTTTCGATTCTTCATGATTCATTGGTTCGGATTCAATTCGTCCGAAATGAATTGGTCTTTGGCCCTTCCTTCTCGCTGGAACCATGAATATTGATTGTTGCGCATCGCCGACATTTCGACATGTTTTAAAGGACGATTTCACTGGTACATGCAACGATGTCAAAGCATCCATTGCCGACCAGAGATCGTCATCCACATCGGTACTAGTGTCTGACGGCACTGAATCAGAAGTAAACACAGAAAAATACGCTAAATCTAATTCTTCATTAATGTACCAACCGCCTACATCATCGGCGGAGGTATTATCAACATCGGGCTTATTAATGCCCGTTACAGGTGGATCTAGTTCCCACACACACTCATCTTCCTCCAGCTCGGTGTCGGCTTCATTGCCAGAGTCTGGTTCCTCTGGTTGCGGGACTTCATCTGTTTCCACAGATTCCTGATACAGGAGGGAATCTGTGAAATAATTCTCCACTCCCTTGAACGGATGCCTCTCGACAATCAGCGTTCGCACCTTTTCACTCCCGTCAATGTATTTCATGACTTGGTGGAGAGTAGATGGAACGATAGAATTGCGATGAATCCAGGGTCTTCCCAACAGTAGATTGTAGGAGGTGTCAGCATCTATGACATAGCATATCACCCCTGACCTTAGGTCTCCAATCTGGCATTTGAGCTTGACCTTCCCCATCGGACGGGTACTATTGGCATTGAACCCATAAATGATCGTCTGGGTAGGGCTCAAACGGTGAGTAGGAATCCCGAGATGTTGCATGACCCTGCGAGGCATAATGATCAATGCTAACCCGGGATCTACCTAAATGCGGTTCACCTCAGATGATCCAATATACCTTGCAAAGTAAAGGGGTCGATCATGCTTCCCTTTGACTTGCATATCATCTGCTGTGAAGGTGATGCAGGGAATGTTTTGGGAGGCGTGGAGGCAATCCTCTACATCTTCCTCCTTTGGTAGTTGGGTCATGAAGACCTCAGCATTGGCTAGAGCTTCTTGTAGAGCCTCTCTGGTCGACTTTGATAGCCTGAGGAGCTCATAAAGCGTAATCCGCGCCAGGATGTTGGCCAACTGAGCCAGGACATCAAAGCGGTAAGGTGCCGTGGATCCTTCCGCTATGTCTTTTGAAAGAACTCGAGAAAACTGAAGTTCTTTCTGTTTCTCCCCGGGTTGCTTCGTGGAGGGCTTGGCTGGCTTTGCAGCGGGTCTTGGAGGAGTTACCGCCGTTGCAGCGGGTCTTGGAGGAGTTACCGCCGTTTTCGCCATACTTTTCCAAATATGGCTGCCCCGAACGGGTTTCTGCCACCAGCTGACCGGGTTCTGCGGCCAGAACTATTGTCTCCTCTTTTGAGTCGATTAGCGAGGGAATATCGGTTTCCGCTTCTCGAGAAGAGGCACACACACGTTGCAGGATGAAGCCTTTGCTTTGCCTTTGGACTTCCTGCTGGTTACAGTAGTCCATTGTTGGCCATCAATAAGGTCGGGATGAACCCATATGACTTCTCCCCGAGGTGTGGGAACAGGTACCAAACCCTTTTCTTGCTGCTGGTGAGGGTCTGTGTTGACCATTCTCAGCTCTCCTCTTGGGATAGGGACTACTCCAGAGGGTGTTGGAGGTTGCCTTCCAAACTGGAGGACTGACGTCATATTAGCCGTCACCTTCTTCTGCTCTGGTCGGAGTTTCAATACCTCCGCGTCAATCAGGGCTTGAAGGATGTCCTTGAAGACATAACAGCTCTTGTAGGGTGTCCCAACATCCTGTGGTACATGCAGTAGCTGGGATTGTCGGTTTTACCGACTTCCTCGGGGCGCATAGCTTCGGGAAGCTTTAGTCGATTGCTCTTGTTGAGGAATTTGAAGAGCAAGTCGACATGTTCATCCTTAAAGGAATACTGCTTGTTGGCCCATGGTTGGCTTGAAGAGCCACTTCCCTTGACCGGTTGAGGTTTAACAGAGGACTTGGTCTCTGCTGCCAGGTTATCCTTCCTTTTGGCTTGGAGGGATGTGTCTGGCGCACGCCTCGTTGACCTTTCAGGCCTGGGTTTGTTTTCTTTCGCTCTGACGCGGGCAACAATCTCCTCAGCCTGTTCACCTTGTTGGACTAATTGTTTCCAGGTGCGGCTTTCAGCAACTCCTATTTGAGCAAGGAGTGAGGTTTGGAGATTGTGGCGGCATGTTTCCACCAGGGTACCCTGGGTCATACCGCTCGGACATCGGAGTGCCACGTTCCGAAATCTTTCCACGAAAGACTTAACGGACTCTCCCTTTCACTGCTTGGTGGCTAAAAGGGTAGGCATGTTGACCTCCGAGTCATCTTCAAAGAAGCGTGTTAAGAAAAGCTTCTCCAAATCACCCCAGTTCTTGATGGAACCTTCTGGGAGCTTCATGAACCATTCAAAGGCCAGCCCTTTTAGGGTGCCGATGAATAAACGTGCCAGGATGGCGTCGTTATCTACCACATTCCCAGTTTGGGACTTGAAATAGTAGATGTGTTGGTTGCGGTGAACCTTTCCCATTAAATGCTTGGAGGGTTGGAGCCTTGAACTTGGCGGGTATGGAACCAGGTCCCATTCGGCTGGATATGGGCGGACCACTCCTTTCTTGGAGACCTTTCCGATTGGTAAGGGCTTCAAGGCGCTGCTCCAACTGATTCATTCTTTTCGAATGAACCTTTCGCTGGTCTTGATCGTTCTTTTCCTGTGACGAGGATTTAGACGAACCAGAGGTGGGTTGCTCTTTCTTCTCGGAGTGTTCGGAAGATGAGTTTTCTCCCTCTTTTCGTTTGCCCTTAGACTTTCTAGGGGGAGATTTCCTCCTGTCTTCGAGCAACTGTGCGAGCATCTGCTTGAGAGAGTCGATGGATTCTTACTGAGCACGAATCATCTCGAGTTGTTCCTTCTGGACCTGGGCTTGCAGCTCCAAGCGCTTAGCGGTCTCCTCAGGAGTGCTCGTCATGTATGTGAAGGCCTCTTTCTCTATAGAAGAGTTTGAAGCCTGCGACTCTGCAATGGCAGGGTGCGAGTCATTAATCTCAATGCCCCGGGCTAGGACATTGTAGTTGATCGGGGGAATGGCCCCGGTCCGGGTGCGAGTGTGTCGGTACACTCCTTCCGATTCAGAGTCAGACTCGTCGGAGCTGACTACAGGCTGTTTTTCCCTGCTCTTGCTCGCCATGTTAGCAGTGAGCTCTGGATACTCAGTGTCAGAGAAGATCCTCCGCCTGTAAGAGCGTCTTCTTTTGGCTGATGGGGGAATCAGGGTCAGCTGTCTAACTAAGGACTGCTGGTTCGCGCCTGAACCGCAACGGCACTCAGAGAGCATGGAGATGAGTCGTTGGCAGCAACATGATGAAGTGGTTTGATTAGCACTCTTTTTCTTGTCAAGTAATCCCTTAGATCCATAGGAAGGGGATCGAAGAGATTAGCCTCGCAACTTCGAGGGCGGGAGGCATCCTTGCGCTGTACAGCTTGGACGCAGGATTCAGAGACGCGGTTCTCACGTCGCAGCTTTAGGACGCGTGCCTGGCGTCTCTGTTGAGAAGAGATGTGGCTATCGCGTTGCTGCTTGGTGCGTCGGAGCAGGGACGCTTGAGAGGGAGTGGGCTGCTAGGCCCCACACCTAAGGGCGTGCGCTTCTTGTACTTGTCGAGGCGCGCAGGCTTCGTCTTGGCGTTTGGTGAGTTGGACTTCAGAGGACCTAATTTGGGGAGTCTCGCGTTTGGGCCGCCAACGCGGACTTCGCGTGCTGGACGTGGCGCGGCCAAGGCGCCGGATTGAACTTTGCGTCCTGCCTCAGTTGGATAATCAGAAGTTCTAACTTGCAGTTGACGCGCACGCCTCCTCTGTCGACGCTCAGCGTTTCGGTTGCGTCGTGGAGGTGGAGAGAAACTAACGACGACTTGGTGCTGAGGGAGAGGGTGGACTGGCTGGACACCAGAGATTTTGACCACGCGGGTCTCCTGAGAGACGCTGACGCGTGTGTTCCACATGGCGCGGTTGGTCGCAACGGCAGTTGTGCCTGAGACCACGCAGGCCTCCTGAGAGACGTTGGCGCGTATATCCTGCTTGGCACAGTTGGCTGCGACACCCTTTGCAGTAGCAGCGCTCGAGAGAGCCTCAGATCGGACTTCGGGGCCATTCCCAGTCGAGACCCTGCAGCAGACGCGGGTCCTTGGGCTCTTGGAGCCGGAAGAGAGAAACTCTTCATACTTTGCCTGGTCGAACTCGACAACGAGCGATTCGACCATCTTCCCCTTATGGAGGACGTCACCTTGCGCCACGATTTATTCGTCAGTGACAAATGTAGTCCCCAGCGGAGTCGCCATCTTTGTATGCGTCGGAAAAAGGAGGATTCGATTGTAAAATTCTTTTGATTGGATAGAAAATTACAACAGATCAGTCTTCCGATTACAAGGGAGAGAGGATATTGAGTCTTGAATCCTCCCTTTGTTTAAGGCTGGGTTCTTCAAGTGGCGATGGAGAGTGAATCTTGTTCTCCGTTGACCAGGTGACCGTCGAGACCTTCCAGGGATCTCCTCTTCGGATGGTAGATGGAGTAACTCAGCTCTGTCTACCAAAACTCTCAAAGAGAAGATAGGCAAAGATCAACTTGAACACAGCAAGTTCTCTGAAGGGTTTAACTCTCTCTCTTTTCTCTCAGGGCTCTTTTCTTCCAAAAATCCTCTGACCGAAAATCCGACTGTCAATTCGACTCTTTCTTCTTCATAGCGATGGGGCTATTTATAGGGGTTTCAGGGGCGTACGTGCCTCCTAAAAACACTCCGTAATGGGGGCTAACTTTCCCCGTTATGTGGACCGTGGTTGGCCCCGAAACCGGGACGGTTACAACTGAGACGCGGGTGTCAACCCACGCGCCTTGGAGCTGCTGAGACGCGGGTTTCGACCCTCGCGCCCTGATGCTGCTGAGACGCGGCTGTTGAGCCTCGCGCCTTGATGCTGCTGAGACGCGGCTGTTGAGCCTCGCGCCTTGATGCTGATGAGACGCAGGTTTCGACCCTCGCGCCTTGATGCTGATGAGACGCGGCTGTTGAGCCTCGCGCCTTGATGCTGCTGAGACGCTGCTGTTGAGCCTCGCGCCTTGATGCTGATGAGACGCGAGTTTCGACCCTCGCGCCTTGATGCGGCTGAGGCGCGGCCAAAATCGGCTTTGCGTCTATAACTTGGAATTCTGCTTTTTTAATGGCTTGTCTTTTAGTGATTTTTAGACAGCATACAGGCGAGAAGGTACGTCTGCATTGCATATAGATTAGGAAACACTCTTGGCTGTTTACTGCTTTTTGAGTGCTTACTTTTATACTGCTTTACACGTACACAAAAATATCTTAAGGGCATAACCCATAAATAAGATAAGGTGGGGATTTCATCACCCTTCCTTGGCCCACAAAACAATCTCCTCACTCACTAACCCAAGCCTAACTAAAAATTAGTAGACATTGGCCCTAGGGACATCTCGGACTCAATTAGGAGATTATCCTAAGGGGGAACAGTGTTGGAATTTGACTCCTGCCAAATCAGTGTCTAGGAAGGGGATTGAGGCCGAAAGCCCGAAGATTGGTGGTTATTTAATTAAGGAACGTCTTTGACGGAAAACCTCCCACCAATCTTGACCTGACCTGGCTGATTAACTTGTGGTCAAAGTCTACACCCTACCTACCCTACCTCCCGTGGACAGTCTAATCAGTTAGGAGTCGTCTAGATCATAAGTCTACCCTACTTAGGTTAGCATTTTTTTTGTTTGCTTATTTGTTTGTTTTCTTTTTCTTTGTTTGTGTTTGTGTGATATGGCATATAACAATTTTTCCAATTTTAATCCATATTACACACCAACCTCTTTTTCGGATATTACCAACCCGGCATATCATAACTTTGACCACCTAGTGTGCCGGAATGGTCTTATCCGAATGCATATAACCCATGCCCCCATCTTATGACCATAATTTTCATAATAATTTCAACTCTTCACAGAGTTCATAGGGTTTCGCTTCCCCGATCCAATTTTCAACCAACTTGTCCTCCGTATCCACCTTGTCCACAATATTCCCAAGATTCATACTCAGATCCACCCATTCAGAATAGAAAACCATCTATCTTGAAAATGATGAGTATGCATGAGTCTAAGCAACAATTACCATCAATCTTAGACATGATGATGCGTGAGTCCAAGCAACAGTCACAGAATCTGACCGACTCACAATTTCATCATGATTGTCCCCAACAACACTTCCTCTTTTCAAGTCCAATCACAAAATCATGCACCAATCGACTATGAAAAGATGCTTGAAGCCATGACTCAAGCTAGATTAGCTCGTGATCATGAAATAGATATGATGGTTCAATCTTTACGTTCTCACCGTTCGGCCATTTCTGATATCGCTAACCATTCTGTTAAAGCCGACGAACCATGTTGTTTTGGACAACAAGATTCTAATTCAGTACCATCATTTGAACTTGTCGAAACTCCAATTTTTGATAGTTTGGCAAGTTATTCCTTTCCTGAAATAGAACTTGAGCATGAATATGATCATGATCTCCCACTTGGTGATTCAATTCTACTTCCTGATTCAATAATGACTCCGGTGTCTCCACCTAATTTCAATCATTTTCCCGAGTCAACATTGGATCCTGTGCCATTCATTATGAAAATTGAATCACCCTTTTTGATGATCATATTAAACTTGACCAATTTTATAATTTTGAAAGTCACATGGATAAATTGGCAAGTTCTCATTTTTATGATATTGAACTCAATGAGATATGTGACCTAGATTCTCAAATCTGTGATCAAGTTCAAATTCCCGAATCATTATTGACTCCTGTTTTGTTACCCAACTTAGGTAATCTTTTAGAGTCAGTTTTGATTCCCACACCTATCATTCCTGAACTTGAATCACCAATATTGAGTCACATTCCATTGTGGGAAAATGATTGTGGACTTGAGTTTCAACTTCTTGACTTGGACACACTTCTTGAACCAAGCTCGACTCCTGAACCCTTACTTGATTTAAGTTTCTTTCCTGAGTCGGTATTCGTTCCCGTACTTCTGACGTCCACGTCAATCATTTCATCTTTTCACACTCCATTTTGGGACAAGGCGGTTGACACAATTGACTCTGAAAATAATTATGAAATTTGAAAATTTGATGGGGTGGAATTGTTAAAAAATGATCATACATACATTTTAGTGGGTTATACAAGAGAAATCTCTGGTGGGTTCCTCCGAATACCACATTATCTTGATTGGGTAGCAACGCTTGGCCAATTAGACCACCACCGGAACCACCACCTTGAGGTAACATCTGCCTTCCCTTTCTTCTTTTTCATGCATATATGCATACATTCATACATTGAGGACAATGCATGAGATAAGTGGTGGGGGGAGGCTTTACTAACATACTAACATAGGTAGAAACTAACAATTTGCTTAAAAAAAAAGGACAATATTTTGACTTATCTTTTGAAAGAAATCTAAGTTAATCTTAAGAATTAGGAAAATCATGATTAGGATTTCTAAAAACTTGGTCAAAATAAATAAATTGTTGAATTTTTAGGTATAGGAGGAAAAATTGAATAATTAATTAGTCTTAATTTTTACCTTAATGAAATGTGCATACCTAATTCACTTACACATCTAGGATTCTAAAACAAAGACTCTTGTGCTTTATAAAAAAATAATACTAAAAAAAAAAAAAATTCACTGATTAAGCTAGATACATGTGCCTCAAGAAGCATATGTATTCATGCCTAAAGTTGATTTTATAAATAAAGTCCTTAGCTTTGTGGCCTAGTTCACTCGAATCCTTAAGTCCGTAGGGTGTTTTCTCACCCGGTGCCCTAAAACCGACCGGTTTGGGAGCCACCGACTTTAAGTTCACTACATGGGTGGATTAGAAAGCCTAAGAAAACTAAGAAAAATTACTTATATATGTACTAACACATCTAATAGTCAATTAGTTAGGTATGAGGGCCTCAAGAAGCCTTCATGCTTACACGAAAGAAAATTAGATGAGTTATACATATTAAAAAAAGAGAAAAAAAGAAGAGAAAATAATAATAAAAAAAAAGAGAAAAAAAAGAGGCATGAGAGTCCAAGTTAAGGAATTCCTAGTAAAAATTCACAAGGATGCATATGACTTAGGGTAACGAAAAAGACTATACAAACATTCAATTTTGACCCTTACCTAAAAAGGAAAACAATTTACTATATAAAGACTAAGTTTAAGAATGAATAAAAATGAGGATCCTAAAAACTTATAAATTACTTAGTCTCTTCAAACGTATTTCAAATATTTTCCTTTTTATGGATTTTGTGGATGTAATCCGCTGAAAACCCTCACGAGACAACACTCGTCCTCTAGGGTAACCTAGGGGTTTAACGGCTTGTTGCACATGCTAAGTGTAACCGTGATTCCTACGAAAGTGAGTTAGGATAGATTAATTTTTCTTTCTTTCTGATTTTTACTCGAGGACGAGCAAAAAGATAAGTGTGGGGGTGTGATAGGTAGTAAAAAGTGCATATTTATCACTACATTTACTATCACATTTTCATATTTATTCTTATAATTTTGCACTATTACTAATGTTTTATTATTTATTGTGTGCATGCCTTGAGTAATAAAAAATAAAGAAATAAAAGCCCAAAAGAAGCCCAAAAGCCCATGTCCAAGCCCAAGTGCAAAAGTTGCAAATTACCAAGTGTAAAAGTTGCAATTACTAAAAGAAGAGGAAAGGGATAACTTCTATTCAACCCTAAATGCTTGCAGGATGAGGATAAAGATAAAAGGAGAAGAGTGCAAAGATAAAAATTCAAAAAATTCGGATTCAGACTGTATATGTTTTAGTATTCAGATCATACTTTTGCTACAGATATGCAAATTCGATGATTCAAGATGCTCCAAAAAGAAGATTTGAAGGCCTACAACTCTTATGTTGATCAAACTTTCCAATTCAGTCAGCAGATAAGCCATATCAGCGATCAACATGATAACAAGTTGCAGGACAGATTTGAACTTCTATGGATAAGTCAAAACAAGTTTGGAGAAAAAAGAAGATTTCAAATTCAGAGATTTTTGCTCCTCTTATCTTCATACGCTTCTTATCCTCTGGTTTTCTCCTATAAATACCCCTGCATAGCAACAGAGGAAGGGCAGATCTCAAAAGCCCAGCGCAGTACAGAGCTAAATCTATGATTTTTCTTAGGCTTTGTAGTTTGTAAATTAGGTTTTTTTTCTTTGTAATTTTTTATTTTTCTTTTATGTAACTGAGAGTAGAGGATGCTTTCATGGAGGAAGGAGTTCATGCTTGTACTGAGGTGACATCGGTGTAAGTCAAACTTTTCTTCCATTGTAATAGAATCACCCCAAGGTTTGTTTTTGTTATTTTATTCTTGTTTTATTTTTGTTCTTCTATTCTTGTTTTATGTTTGTTCTTCTATTCTTGTTTTATTCTATTTTTGTTTCTCTCTGATGTCTTGCAAACCATGAGATCTGATCGCTTCGAGACTGCTTAGCCGAAGAAGTGCCCTTGATGGCCTATGGTGATGAACAAGCCTTCTCTTACTAGTATAGTTTGTCTTTTCTTTTCGTAGTGTAGATCGAGAAGGGGGAAGATCCTCTACGCCATGCTTGAATGCCTTCAAAGACAAGGTAAGTCGTTGCAACGGATCAAAGATAAACAGGGCAGAAGAGGTAGGTATGTGTTTTTTTAGTTTATAGTTTTCTTTCTTTATTTCTTTAGTTTAGATAATCAACACAACATCTTTCTAATCTCTTTCACACTTCTTCATTGTAAATACCATTGTAAATAATAAAATAAATAAAAAAGAGATAACTTACTAAACAAGCTTCCATCGCTAGTCCCTCCCTGTGGATCACGACCCGCATAGCCACTTGCTATAGCGGTAGTATTGAGCACCTTACACATCCTTTTTCTAAATCTGAAATACTGTATTTGTGTGCAGGTAAAAACCTTAATCAGAAGCTAACTTAGCGTCTTCCTCTTCATGAATGTATATCGCATATATATCCTTATTCTTGATTTGTTTTAGTTTACCCCTTTGTTGATGATTGACAAAATGGGGAGAAAGATTTTGAGTTTATATATGCATATTTGAGTTTATGCATCTTGTGTTTTACAAAATGGGGAGAATATTTTTGAAAGTTTAAACAAAAAGGGGGAGAAGGTTTTTGGAAAAAGATTTTTGATTTATGTATGTTTCTCTCACCTTATTTATGCATATACATTTGTTTAGTTTCATGTACTTCATTGAATATCTTATTGTTTATTGTTATCCCTGAGTTAAGGGGGAGCTTCTATGAAGCGTAATTTTAATCCATACATATATAACTCCACGAGTTTTGTCATCATTAAAAAGGGGAGATTGTTGGCCCAAAGGCCCATTACTCTAGTTTTGATGATGATTAACTCATGTAGTTATAGTACTAATGATCTTGTGCTTAAATTAGTCTCAGATATTTGATCAAAATCTTAGTTAGTGTTTAGTTTCAACAAAGGATTTCAAGTCAAGTTTTGGAGCTAGCACGTGTTGACTCAAGAGCTTATGCATCAAGACCACATCAAGTACTCAAGAGGAGTCTAGCTCTTTGATCAAGGCTTGACCAAGTCAAGAAGGAAGAAGATTTTCAAGTGAAGACTTTCAAGAGAAGACTTGTGTCTAGTTTATTTTTTAGTAAGATTTATTTTTAGATAAAATGTAAAGGAAAGATTAGTTGGTGGATTGCTCAAGTTCATATACACTCACACACAAGATTTATATGAGTTTTCATAAAAGAATTTTCATTTGGGAAAAATACCATTTTGATTTTTGAAGTTTCATATATACATGTGTTTTAACCAAAAATATTTTTAGAGTTTAATGTCAAAAATATAGATATTTCATCATATATATGTAGTAGATCATATCCACACACACTAAGCTTCAAAAATATTTAGAATATCTTGTTTTTGTATTTGGAGAAGTTTTGAAAAAATCAATTTGAAAAATACAGATTTTGTTTTAAGCCAAAATTTCCGTAACACAAAAATAGTTCAAAATGTTTGTAATATGGTTTGATTTTTTCTCAAACATGTTTGTATATCAAAGTATAATACTAAACTTATTTTTGTAGATTTTTTGTGAATTTATGAGATTTTATGAAGGAAAAATAACAAATTTTTAATCCTTAAAAATTCTGTTTTTGGCCTTCTGCCGGTCGAACGCACGGTCGACCGAGCCAGAGGTACGTGCACAAAACGTGCACGGCCAGGGCCGGTTGATCGTACGGTCCCAGAGAGTGTCTGCTCTCTGAAAATGGCCCGGTTGACCGCTAGGCCATTGCCCTGAAGGCGGTCGACCGACCGATCGACCGATCATCCCAACAGTCGAAAAATCGACCGTTAGCGGTCGACCGACAGCAGCGTCAGCTACTGATTTGGACCCCAACGGCTAGTTTTTGGATGCCTATAAATTGGGGTTCCCATGGACTGTTTTATATAAGATTTGAAGTGGGTTTTTGAGATAGTTTTTCCTACACTTCTAAGTGTTTATCTCCACTTATTTTAGAGCCAAATACTTCGATTCAAAAGGAGAGTTTATTAAGAGGTTTTCAAAAGTGATTCTTTGAGTTTTTCACCTCCAAATCAATTTAAGTTTTTCTCACACATACTTGAGCTTTCCATTGATATATTCTTCCTATAGGAGAGTTGTTGTGAGAGTTGTTTTAGGTGATCAAAGTGTTGTGATCACCAAAATGTTCTACTTTGTATTTGAGGAGGCGGACTTACGGTTCGCGTTGTTTCGAATCTAGTGAGAGCTCGA
>JAVJIF010022131.1:0-68567 GCA_038442645.1 Agave tequilana
AATCTGTTTGAATCTGGAAAGTAGCCTTGCTGCGAGGCTAGGATAGCTTCTGCGGAGCTAGAAAAATGGCAAGTCGGTTGATCTTTCCGATTTGTTATGATCCTTTCCATATCGTTGAAGGATTTTCCCTGATCCTCTTACTCGTTTCAAGAGAGTCAAGAGATTGTGGCAATCACCTGCCATATTTGAATCCCGATTGGATTTGATTTGCTTGAATCTGATCTCATCAGAGATTTGATTGGTCAAAGTGTTGACCATAACAGGCTGATGGCGGAGCTGCCGCTTTGAGGCTCATAGCGGAGCTAGAGGCATTCCTGGCGAAGTCCGAAAAGAGGGTTTTCGGCGAAGCTATTAGTTAGCTTCCTGGCGGTGCTCTGGATGATGTTAGCCTCTCAAGCGAGGCTATCTCCTTGGGCTAATGTAATGCTAAATGCTAGCTTTTAGACCTGCTGAGGTCTGTTTAGAAACAATCCGGGTTCACTGTTCTGCTTGCTGGATCAGTGGAGTCCAAACCGCTTCCTTGTCCCTTGGAGGTGGGTGAAAACTGGTCTTCAGCTCGTCTGTCCCCTGTCTTTTGTAAATGTCAACAAGTTTAGACATCGTTTGGACCAATGAGAATCTTGTCTTTTTAAGTGTCAACAGTGATGCGTGCGGGATGTTGGCTAGTTGAGCCAAGACATCGAAGCGGTAAGGTGTCGAGGATCCTTCCGCTGCACCTTTTGGAAGAACCCGAGAAAACCGGGTTTCTTTCTGTTTCTCCACAGGTGGTTTTGTGGAGGGCTTGGCTGGTTCTACGGCTGGTTGCGGAGAAGCCGCTGCCGTCTCGCCGTAACTGCTTCAAGTATGCCTGTCCTGAACGAGTCCCCGCCGTCGGGTTGGCTGGGCTCTGCGGCCAGGACTATTGTTTCCTCTTCTGAGTCAGTCAACGAGGGAACATCAGTATCCGCTTCTCGAGAGGAAGCGCAGATCACATGGCATGATGAAGCTTTTGCCTTGCCTTTGGACTTTCTGTTGGTCACAGTAGTCCATTGTTGTTCATCGACGAGGTCAGGGTGGACCCACATGGTTTCCCCCCTGAGGTGTAGGGACGGGTACCAAGCCCTTCTCCTGCTGCTGGTGAGGGTCTGTGTTAACCACTCTTAATTCTCCCCTTGGGATAGGAGTTACCCCGGCAGGCGCTGGAGGTTGCCTCCCAAACTGGAGGACTGACGTCACATTGGCCGTCACTTTCTTCTGCTCTGGTCGGAGTTTTAACACCTCCGCGTCAATCAGAGCCTGAAGGATGTCCTTGAAGACGTAGCAGCTTTTGGTGGGATGTCCCAACATCCTGTGGTACATGCAGTAGTTGGGATTGTCGGTCTTGCCGACTTCCTCTGGGCGCCTAATTTCAGGGAGCTTCAGTCGGTTGCTCTTGTTGAGTAACTTGAAGAGCGAATCGACATGTTCCTCCTTGAAGGAATACTGCTTGTTAGCGCGGGGCTGGCTTGAAGAGCCACTCGCTTTGCCTGGTTGGGGCTTGGCGGGAGATTTGGTCTCTGTTGCCAAATTATCCTTCCGCTTTGTCTGGAGGGACGTGTCCGGCGCACGTCTTGTTGACCTCTCTGGCCTGGGCCTGCCTTCCTCCGCTCTGACACGGGCGACAATCTCCTCCGCCTGTTCACCTTGTTGGACCAATTGTTTCCAGGTGCGGCTTTCAGCAACCCCTATTTGAGCAAGGAGTGAGGTTTGGAGATTATGACGACATGTTTCCACCAGGGTGGCCTGGGTCATGCCGCTTGGACATCGGAGTGCCACGTTCCGAAATCTTTCTACGAAAGACTTAACAGACTCTCCCTTTCGCTGTTTGGTAGCTAAAAGGGTGGGCATTGTCACTTCCGAATCATCTTCGAAGAAGCGTGTTAGGAACAGCTTCTCCAGGTCGCTCCAGTTCTTGATTGAAACTTCTGGGAGCTTCATGAACCATTCAAAGGCCAGCCCTTTCAGGGTGCCTATGAACAGTCGCGCCAGTATAGCGTCGTTATCTACTACATTCCCGGTCTGGGATTTGAAGTAGTAGATGTGCTGGTTGGGTGACCCCTTCCCGTCAAATGCTTGGAGAGTTGGAGCCTTGAACTTAGGAGGGTATGGGACTAAGTCCCACTCGGCCGGATAGGGCCGGACTACTTCCGCTTCTTGGAGGCCTTTACGGTTGGTAAGGGCCTCGAGGCGCTGCTCCAGTTGACTCATTCTTTTAGCATGAGCCTTTCCCGGGGTCTGGTCGCTTCTTGCCTGCGACGAGGGCTTGGACACATCCGAGGTAGATCGTCGTGTCTCGTCGGAAGGTTCGGAGGATGGGCTTCCTCCCTTTCTCCCTTTGCCCTTCGGCCGTCTAGGAGGAGATCTCGCTCTTTCTTCAAGCAATTTCTCAAGCATATGCTTGAGGGAGTCAATGGATCTCTGTTGAGAGGCGATTATATCCATCTGGTGCTTCTGCGTTTGTTCTAAACGCCTGGTCGTCTCCTCAGGAGTGTCTGCCATGTAGGCGGAAGCCTCCTTCTCGACAGAAGAATTTGAAGCCTGCGACTCCACTACAGCGGAGTGAGAATCACCCATTCTAATGCCGCGGGCCAAGGCATTATAGTTAATAGGGGGAATGGTCCCCGTCCGGGTGCGAGTGTGTCGATACACTCCTTCCGGTTCAGAGTCAGACTCGGAGTCATCTGGGCCGACTGCAATTTGTTTCCCCTTGCTCCTGCTTGTCATATTTGCAGTGAGCTCCGGGTACTCAACGTCAGAGAAGGTTCTCCTTCTGTGGGAGCGTCTTCTTTTGGCTGACGGGGGAATCAGGGTCAGCTGTTTGATTAAGGACTGCTGGTGCACGCCTGATCCATAATGGCATCCAGAGAGCATATGGATGAGCTGTCGACAGCAGCATGACGAAGTGGCTTGATTGGCACTTCTTTTCCTTGTCAAATAATCCCTCAAATCCGTGGGAGGGGGATTAAAGAGACTGGTCTCGCAACGTCGACGACGGGAGACAGTCATGTGCTGTACAGCCTGGACGCAGACTTCAGGGACGCGGTTTTCATGACGCGGCTGTATGACGCGCACGCGAGTCTCGCGTTGCTGCCTGATGCGTTTGGGCATAGTTGCTTGAGAGAGAGTGGGCTGCTGGGCCCCACGCCTATGAGTGCGTACTTCCTGCGTTTGAAAAGACGCGGAGGTTTCACCCTGGCATTTGATGAGTTGGTCCTCAGAGGACTCAACTTGAGGAGTCTCGCGTTTGGGTCGCCAAACGCGGATCTCACGCACTGGACGAGGTGCGGGCAAGGCATCAGATTGTACGCCGTGTCCACCCCCGGTCAGACAACCAACGGTTCCGACTTGGAGTTGACGCGCGCGTCTCCTCTGTCGACGCTCAGCATTCCGGTTGCGTCGTGGAGGAGGGGAGAAACCAACAACCTCCTGGTTTGCAGAACCAAGAGTGTTCACCACGCGGGTCTCCTGAGAGACGTTGACGCGGGTATTCTGCGCGACGCAGTTGATCGCAGCAGCAGTGGTGCCTGGGACCACGCGGGCCTTCTGGGAGGCGTTGGCGCGTGTGTTCTGTGCGACGCGGTTGATCGCAACAGCAGTGCCTGAGGTCACGCGGGCCTTCTGGGAGGCGTTGGCACGTGAACTTATCTTGGCACAGTGGGCATCGGCACCCGCAGAGCCTCAGATTGGGCTTCGGGTAGCTTTTCAGTTGAGACCCTACGGCAGACGCGGGTCTTTGGGCTCTTGGAGCCAGAAGAGAGGAACTCTTCATACTTCGCCTGGTCGAACTCGACAACGAGCGTTTCGACCATCTTCCCCTTACGGAGAATATCATCCTGCGCCACAGCTTGTTCATCAGTGACAAACACTGTCCCCAGCGGAGTCGCCATCTCTTGTTGTAGGGCCCGGAAAGGAGAAAGTGAGTGATGTAAAGATTTCCTTGAATCAAATGAAAAAGTTACAACAAAGCTTTTCTTTCCAGTTACAAGGGAGGGAGGATGCTGAATCTTGGATCCCCCCTTTGTTTAATGCTGGGTTCTTCGTGTGGCGGTGGAGAGTGAATCTTGTTCTCCGTTGACCAGATGACTGTTTGGACCGTCGGGGATCTTCTCTTCGGTCGGTAGAGAGAGTAACTCGGCTCTGTCTACCAAAACTCTAGAAGAGGAGCTCGGCAAAGAGCAGCTAGTACTCAGTAAGCTTGCTGAAGAGTCTTCTCTCCTTCTCTGTTGACGATGCCTTCGTCCGGTGATCGTGCGTGTCTCTCTGTGTGTGTATGTGTACCTCTCCGCGTGTGTATCTCTCTCTCTATGTCCGTCCGTCCCTGTGTTGATGCCAGCAGGGCTATTTATAGAGGTTCCTGGGGCTGAACGTGCCCCCCCTGAAAACGCTCCACAATGAGGGGCCACTTCCCGCTATATGTGCGGTGACAGGCCCCTTATTTCGGATAGTTGGAACTGAGACGCGGGCGTCGAGCCAACGCGCCTTGATGCTGAGACGCGGGTGTCAAGCCAACGCGCCTTGATGCTGAGACGCGGACGTTGGGCCAACGCGCCTTGATGCTGAGACGCGGGTGTCAAGCCAACGCGCCTTGATGCTGAGACGCGGGTGTCAAGCCAACGCGTCTTGATGCTGAGACGCGGACGTTGGGCCAACGCGTCTTGATGCTGAGACGCGGACGTTGGGCCAACGCGCCTTGATGCTGAGACACGGTGTCGAGCTCACGCGCCTTGATGCTGAGACGCGGACGTTGGGCCAACGCGCCTTGATGCTGAGACGCGGGTTTGGGCTTTCGCGTCTTGATTGTCGCATTTTAGCCTTGCGTCTGGATCTTGGATTTCTGCGTTTTGGTGGCTTGTCTTGATGATTTTTAGACAGCCTACACCATCGAGCCCTTGATCATCCTGAGATCGCCATCTCGAACCGATATCATCATGCCCGATGCTTCCAAAGTTCCCAAGGAGATTAAATTTCTCTTCATCTGAGGTACATACCTCACACCTGTCAACTCCCTTACTGTCCCATCAAACATTCTGATTGGGATTGTACCAACACCCTCCATGCTACATGAGTGATCATCACCCATCACAACCGAGCAACCTTCCAGCTTCTCAAAACTGGTGAACCAGCCCCTATTAGGGCATGCATGGTATGTTGTACCTGAATCCAGAATCCACTCATCTTTGCATGAGTTTCCAACAATGGGAGAACTGACTGAAAAAGAGAATCCCGACGAGTCCGAATCTGCTCCATCTGTCTGTGAACTACTCCTCTGAGTCTTCGTCACCTTTGATAGATTTGCTTCAGCATTCGACTCCTTCTTCTTCCCCTTGAACTTTGGGCAATCTACCTTCCAGTGCCCAATTTCTCTACAGAAAATGCACTGATTCCTTTTGAGGTCCTTGAATCCCGGCCTGGATTTCGATCTTCCTCCAATCTCTCTGCCCTTCCTTGATGAACTTCTGCCTCTTACCTCCAATGCCTCCGCCACTGAGCTTGACTGACCAGAATGTCTCTCATTCTTCCTTGTCTCATAGCTCATCAATGCAGACGACACCTCATGGTAGTCCAAAGTCTGTCTACCATTGATAAACGTCATGGTGAATGTCTCATACTCCTCCGATGGGAGTGAGTTCAGGAGAATGACTGCCTTGTCTTCCTCTTCTACCTTGACATCCACGTTTATCAGATCTGTAAGAAGCTTCGTAAACCGGTTTATGTGCTCATTTACTGTGCTCCCCCTCTTCATCCTGAACTGATACAGCTTACTCTTAAGCTGCAACCTGGATTCCACACTCTTTGTCAGGTACTTCTTTTCTAGGGTTTCCCACAGTTTCTTTGCTGACGTCTCATGTTGCACAAGATATTTGATGTCTTGTGTCAAGCATGAACGAATCAAGCCACATGCCGATCTATTCATCTTTGCCCATTCCTCATCGGTACTAGTGTTCTTCTTCCTCTCCAATAGGAGAGTATCCTCCAGATTAGATGCGTTCAACGCATCCATCACCTCACACCTCCACATCCCAAAATTGTTAGTGCCATTGAACTTAACAACTTCGATTCTAGGGTGAGTATTCATTGTTCTAACAGATGCAACTTCCTCTGCCATTGAGATTCTTTCCTTGACCCTCTAACTATGCGGAAGATCAAATAACTTAAAAATAGATCTATTACCGAGATAAAAATGTGATTTTTACCTCTCCCGTGAAACCCTAGCTCAAGTTTCTCACCAGATCTATTTCACCACCGATCCAAAAAGCCCTCCTTGAGTCCTCCTGAGATCGACACACGATCTCCTTGAACACCCAATACCTCAGATCTGAGATCGACACACGATCTCCACCGGATCCGATCTCGAGGCCTCCGGATCTACAGAAATCCCAAAGAGCAACCTAGATGCTCTGATACCACTTGTTGTGCGCGGGAGACAACAACCAATAGAGGATCTAAACGATCTCAATCACAAGAAACAATGAAATCAAATCCACGAAGAACAAACCAATCGCAAAAACACAAATCTAACGAGGTTAGGCCAACGTGCCTACGTCCTCGGGGCAATCAATGGAGAGATTTGTATTAGGGAAGATGATTACAATGGCTTCTTAGCCTCTTTGAATACAAGAGAACCCTAAGCCTTTCTTTTTCGCAGGTTAGAAACCCTAGAAACAGCCCAGATACAATTTATACTCGCTGCTCCGCAATTTGCGGAGCAGCAGTTTTTTGCCCAAACCCGTCGATCGGTCGACCGGTCCGGTCGACCGATACTTACTGAGACTTAATTTCTTCTGGTCGGTCGACCGCACCGGTCGACCGATTCTCGCTGAGGGTTTGGCCTTCTCCAGGTCGGTCGACCGTGCCGGTCGACCGTGCCGGTCGACCGAAACTCACTGAGAGTTTTTCTCCTTCGGAGCGGTCGACCGGTCCGGTCGACCGCTTACACCTGTGCACGTTGTGCACGTCGGTCGACCGGTCCGGTCGACCGACTCCCTGTAATCTGCTGCTGCTGTTGTTTTCTGCTGGTTTCTGCTGCTGTCTCTTCGGCCTGTCTCTTCGATTTTTTGTCGTCGACTTCCTCGGCGATCTTCGACAGCACATCACCTCCTTTAATATTCTCTCTCCTCCAACAACATCTTGATCTCAGTTCTTTATTATTGATGATTTTTTGACTATTTGTCAAAAGAGATGAGTTTTAGCATTTGTTAATTACCTGTCCCTTCTTTAAAAAGGTTTTGCTTGTATCATTTTGTTGGCCATGTTGGCATGTTTTGCCTGCTTTTTAGACCTTTCTTTTTCATGTCACACAATGTTTTACTGGTTTGATCTGGAAGTACTTTAAGGGCCTGTTTGTTTTCCGGAAGAGAGAGGAAGAGTGAAGAGGGGGAGGGAAAGAGCCGTTTAAGAGGGGAAGAGAAAAAAATTCAAAAAAATTATTTTGTGTCTGGATCCTTGTGCTTCAGCCTGAAGAGGTGAGGGAAGAGAGGGCTCTCTCCCGCCACCTCAGCTGCTGAGGTGGCGGGAGAGACTTTCCTCTTCCTCAGCTCAGCTGTCAACCAGACAGCTGAGCTGAGGAAGAGAGCTCTCTTCCTCTCAAATGCAGCATGCTCCTAAACAAACATGTCCTAAGTACAATTGGAGAGAGATTAGCATTGTGGCCATCTCAACTTCTGAGGTTGTTCCTTTGCTAGAAATCTTTTCTTAGGACAGAGTTAAACTTTTAAGAGAAAGGAGAAGCATGTAAAAATACTGATTTCATGCACAGTGAAACAGCAAAAACTAAAGTGATATTGTCTGCTATTTATAACTGTCTTGAGAGGTGAATGCTATCTTTTTAGTACCTTTCTTTTGTGTTCTTTCCCCCCCCACCACCACCACCACAAAACAAAAAACAAAAAACAAAAAACTCGCAACACACACGCACTTGTTTTGTTCTTCTTTCGAGCCATTGCACGCTTTGTTTTTAATCTTGGTTGGACAACTAATCATCTCTTTCTGTTACGTTTTGTTATCATTGTCATCCTGCCTTTTCCCATCAAAATTGGTTTCAGCCTTTTTCCCATCAGATTTTATGTCAGTCATTGTTTTCTGTTAGATTTCTTGTTATTCATCGTATTATTTATTGGTACTAATTGTACTGTTTTGATTGGTTCCTTCTTACATTTCTAGTATTTGACATTGCATACCCTTGTGTCTGCATGAGGCTGTTAAAAACATTCAATTTTTATTTTCCCAATTTCTGTTTAACTAATGGTATATGATATAATAATTTTCCTCTCTTTTCCCCTTCCTTTTGTTCAGTCAACTTTTTTTCATTGTGTTTTATAGTCAAAAATTATGTATATTTAATATTATGGATCTAACTTTTAGTGAAGTGAGGAAGTGGGGAAGTATAATTGCTCATTTCCCTATCTATCCAAACACCGGAAAAAGAAATAAGAAAACCCCCATTTCCCTTTTTCATCTCTCTTTTACACAACCATTTTCTCACTTCCAGAGTGCTACAGTTAATTTTGTGGTCATGTAAATCTCATTTATAATAAGTTATAGCATAAAACAGTTAATTTTTTGGTCATGTAAATCTCACTTGCATTCTAATTACAATCTATTTTTTATTTTTCTTAATTAATTTTTATTTTAATATTATTTTGCGGTCAACTTTGTGGTCAACTTTTCCACTTCCACTTTTCATTACCATCCAAACACCGGAAACGACAAAACATTTTCCAAACCACACTTCCCAACAACCATCCAAACACCAGAAAACTTACTACTCATTTCCCTTTTTCCTAAAGGAAATAAATCTTACTTCCTACTTCCTCACTTCACACCAATTCCTTAAATCCAAACAGACCCGTAATGGAACTGGTGTCATTGCCAGTTTTATTTTTTAGTGGATTTAACTACTTTTTTCAAGAGACTTAAATTTACTTCAAGCAATTGCCATTGATTATGGGAGAATTGTGGAATTTTTGTATTGTTTTTCTCACTCTCCCCTCTTAACTATTACTTAAAATTCTTTTTATTTCCTTCCATTTTAAGTTTTAAGGTGTAATAACATCTCATAAGGAGACTCTGGCCTTCTGTTCACATTATTCAGTTGAGTTTATTAATTGAATTATTTTGCAAGTTTATAAAGCATTCTAAATGCTGGTTTTCTTGTTTTGAATTTTTTTTTTGTGTGGGGGATTTTTTAGCATCTGATTGAAGCAGGTGCTGTGCTTACTAAGTTGCCAGGTTAAGTAGATTGGAGATCTCACATTGTTATTCTTGGGAGTTGAGAGAAAGATTGTAGGTCTATTAAAAAAAATATGGTACAGGGTTCACGTGATGTCCTTAGGTGTGACTTGGATTGGGCAGCCGCCGCAATTTGGTGTTTTGACTGTTTTTTGTGACTTTTGATATATGTGATCGCTTTTTAATGTATTTGGTAGTGGGTGACTCGTTTCCTGTCCTCTCAAGGGAAAAAAATTCCTTGTTCCCTTCATGATTCTTCTACCAGAGTCTAAAGTGGTAGAAGAATCCTTGTACCCATGATGGATCCCCGTTAGGGATGACTAACGGGACGAATCTGATATTTGTCAGATGAATCTGAAATGAGATTGATTGAACTCGTCTCGTAAAAGATCAAATGGTATGAATTTAAAATCTAGGGAACTTGTTCGCTACGAATTCGCACGAGACGGGTCGGACCCGTTTAGTATTAATTTATTATTTTTTAAAAAAATTTGAATGTTCCATTTTTGAGTTGTTGTGAGTTAAAAATAAAATAAAAAATTATATAAGGATTATCTAGTAATTTTCTCCTCTCCTAAACGCAACTAAAGAGGGGTTAAAAAAAATTTATTTGGGGGTCGGGGTAAATTTATCCCGACTCAATTTGTCCCGTGATTCGTCACGAGACGAATCAAACTCGTCTGGTATATACTGTGAAACTCTAACAAGTTGTACACTACGAATCGAGGCGGGTCGAGTTGGGTCGACCTGCCATAATAGCCATCCCTAATCCCTGTGTCTTGAATCAGAAACCTTTACACTTAATTGATCCCTGTGTCCTGAATCAGTGACCTTTATAAATCTTCTATCAGAGTCTCAAGTCTTTTGGAATAGTTCTCTTGATCGGGATGCATTACAACTATGGCTACATGGATAAAGATTTGGAGATTGGTGATAGGTAAAACTTTAGTTTTACATGTAGCACAAGAGAACATACCTTCATTTTAAAGTTTGCTACTGTTAGCTACATTGCCGTTTGTCCAATCAATTTTGGTAGTTTGAACATATATAACCTGCGTTTTTAAATCTTATTACTGTGAAAATTTGTATTTCTGTAGTGATTGGGTTGATATCTGAATAATTATTGTTTCTGCAAACTTGACATTATTTTTAAGATTTGGCTCAAGTTTTCTGTTCTCTGTGATGAGGTGCATATTCCGTTTCAAATGAAAATTTGCATTTGTTGTGATTGGTTTGTCACCTGAATGATTATTGTTTTTGCAGACCTGGCATTAACTTTATCATTAAGGGATCTGTTCTTTGTGATGAGTTGCACACTGTTCCAATCAACATGATTTCCTCTTCCTCTCTTATTCTGTTAGCTTTATGTTCTATTTGATACAATTTTTATTTTTCCCATCATTATTTACTAGTTTCCAGTTACTTTTATGGTCTGTTTGAAACGATTATGATTTCTCTTCTTCCATTGTTTATTTTTTTAATTCAGAGTGATGTATTTGAAGATCAAATTGAAGAAATTACCTATTTCGAGTCTTTTATGTTATTTTCTTTTTTTAATCTTGCTGAAAGTTTATATAATATTTTGTTGAAGTTTTTGATGAACGTGTGAGCCTCTTGAGCTTTATTACTGTAGCGAAGTCTTAAAAAAAAATTTCCGGAAATATAATTTTACACTTGTATTTCTCTTGGCAGTATGCTAAGTTCATCCTGAAGCATGTTTGATGGGGGTTAGAGTTTGGTTTCATCTTTGGAAAATGAGGATTTTATTGTTCTGGTGCCAACCGGCAAAGTTTCAGAGAATTGAAGAAAAAGAAATACTCTTAATAGATTGTATCCATTTGAGCATCTCTATTAGAGAG
The DNA here is from genome assembly GCA_038442645.1 of Agave tequilana. Lineage (NCBI taxonomy): Eukaryota > Viridiplantae > Streptophyta > Magnoliopsida > Asparagales > Asparagaceae > Agave > Agave tequilana. Next base: position 11,106 of record JAVJIF010022131.1, read on the forward strand.
TAGTTGTCATGTTTTTATCATTTTACTATTGGTTTTTAATTGCGCTATCAAATATGCATAACAGAAAAAGTTTGATGGACAATAGGTGAAATTATTACTTGTCAAAAATGGGTGGAATAACTCATACATTTTTTAGAAATTACAAGTTTATTTATTATCATGGGTGTGGAAAATAAATTAGATTTTTCATGAGTAGACAGTTAAAGCACGGAAGCAGGGTCACGAGGACTGAATGCGTTAGGCTATTTCATTTTCATGGAATTGGTATGAACGACAGTACGTCAGAATGCTATATATAGTTTTTCTATGCTAGTGAATAACATTAGATATTTTATAGTAATATCATTATTCTAACAAAGATAGATTTAATTTTAATATTTGGGATGTCAAGATATTGGAAGAAATTGAATGTACAAATTCGGATTTTAAACTTAGAAAAATTAGGAATATATAATTTCAAAATCATTTAGAGATTTTGAATAAGTTTATTCAAGAAGATCAAGGAGTATAAAAGAAAGAAATTAAAGACCAATGAGTGAGAATCATAAAAAAAACGATGGGTGATCATGAAAACTTTTATATACAAAATAAATTTTTATATTCAAAATCTATTTTTTAAATGCTTATGAGATTTCAAGGGTGATCAAGAAAACACCCGAAAAAAGTGATTGTGACAGACTCTCAATGTTATGATTAGTGATATATAACTTTTAGGGCGGAAGAATCTCTGATTCATTTTCTTTTCAAAGTAAAAAGGCAATATGCTTATGAGATACCTATGAGATAACTAAGAAGAGGCTGTATTTGCAGTTTTATGCTTATGAGATACTTATGAAATACCCATGAGATAAGAAGAGGTTGTATTTGCAGTTTTATGCTTATAAGATACCTATGAGATAGCTAAGAGGCTGTATTTGCAGTTTTCTTGTTGAAAAATGTAAAATTTTGACGAATTCTATCAATTTATAAAATATAAAAAATATAATCTAAAAGAATATCGTGTACAATAATCTTTTTATTTAATAAAATTGATTTACAGAAATTATACTAATATTTTAGCTTTTTAAATTAAATAAAATTGATTTGCGGAAATTAAACTAATATTTTAGCTTTTTACAAACTCATTCACATCTTCAGCATGGATTAGGCTAAAAAATTGCTTGCAAGCCATTTTTCTTAAATCGCCGCATATTCAAGGTTAAAATGGCATTGTTGTTGGCCCGGAGACCTTCCACTCTAGTTTTGATGATGATTAACTCATGTAGTTATGTTTACTAATATTCTTGTGATTTTAAGTTTCAGATCATGTAACAAGATATTAGTTGGTGATTGCTTCAAAAAGAGTAGTTTGGAAGCCTTCACTTGGTGATTCCCGAGCCCGAGCGTCAAAATCATTCATAGCCTTGCTCGTTGGATCACGGAGTTTGGACCGAGTCGACTTGAAGATGAAGATCGTCAAGAAGACTTAGGTATCCTAGTGTTTAGTGTGTTTAGATCCATTTGTAAAGCTTAGTATAGTTGATATGCTCAAGTGCACAATACACACACGTTTCATGTTTTGGATTTGGTTTTCATGAATAGTTTGATCAAAACAAGTTTATATGTATAGTAGATGTATTCCTTCTATACATGCATGCTTAAACTTCTAATACAAATTTATTTTGATTTTCCTATTCATGTATTGAAAAATCCAAGTTTGATAAAATACAAATTTTGGTTTTTGGAAAAAATGATAAGACACAAAAATAGTTTATATTGCTTGATATTTGAGTTAAAATTTTTATCACATATTTATATATCAATACAAAATGTTAAAACTATTTTTGGGGACTTTTACAAGACTTAAAAGAATTTTTAGAAACATGTTTAACTGTTTTTTCTGACCCAGTTTCTGACCCAGACTGTGGCTGACAGGCCAGGTCGGTCGACCGCACGGTCGACCGAACCAATGGCCGGTCGACCCAGCGGTCGACCGACGTGCACAGAGCTGTGCACGTCTAGCAGCACAGTGGGCCGGTCGACCGACCGGTCGACCGGACCAGATAGCTTTGCTCTCTGTATCTGGGCGGTCGACCGGGCGGTCGACCGGAACAGAGAGCTCTGCTCTCTGTATCTGGGCAGTCGACCGCCAGCCTGTCAGGCTGTCAGAAACAGCCCAACGGCTAGTTTTCTGTTTGGCCTATATAAACCCCATTTCTTTGGGATTTTGGCTAAGATTTTTAGAGCTAATTTTTTCTCATTTTCTGGTTTTAAAAACAAGTTTTCAAAAGTGTTTAAAGAGCAAAAAGATCCATTTTATTTATTTTAAAGTGTTTTGGTATTTCAAAGAAATTAAGTTTTGAGAATTTGTTTCTTGATCTAAATCTCCATATCTATTTGGTATTTTTCCCAAGAGTTTTTCTTTGATCAAAACACTTTATTTTTCACACTTGAGCTTATCATCTATCCTATTCTATTAGGATCTTATTTTATGGAAAAGAGAAAAGAGGTTTGTGGTTGAGATATACCACTTGTTGTAAAAACCCTCATTTGTTGGTTGCTCCCTCTTTGGTAGAGGTTGAGGTTGTTGATTTGGGTTGTGGTTTGCTCCCTCTTTGATAGAGGTGGAGATTGGTGTTTGCTCCCTCTTGTGTGAGGTGGAGCTTGGTGTTTGTAACCCTCTTCGGTAGAGGTGTTGGTTGTTGTATTGGCTACGGGCCTACCCCTCGGTTGTGAGGCGGTGTTTGAGAGAGGAGTTCGGTACTCCTAGTGTTGTTACAAATCCTCCTCGATGGAGGTTCCCTCGGTGGGAGATAGTGTATTGGAAATCCTTCACGGTGGTGAAGGCGGGGATGTAGAGCTAGGGGCTCGAACCTCGAAACATATCTTTGCCTTTGTGTTTGATCCATTGTCTCTCTACTTTCTCTCTCTTTTATTTGTGCATAGCATCATTCATTCATTCATATCTTATTGCTTGCATTTGTGCATTGCATTATTTCATATTGTTCATCTTTATATGCTTGGCTTGCTTGTGTGTGCCTCACTTGTACTTAACCACAAGAGCTTCATATAGCACCTCAACCCTTATCTAGGGGAATCAAGAGGAGTTAGTCCAGAGTCCTTCACGGGGAATTCGGCTACACTTGTTGGTTGTACTAAGTGTGTTGCAAATTAGTTTTTAGCTTCCGCATTTAGTTTCTAGATTAGCACTAACACCTATTCACCCCCCCTCTAGGTGTTTTCAATTGGTATCAGAGCCTACGCTCCTGATACTTAGGCTTAACATCCTAAGAGTGAGATCCTTGTTTGCTAATCTTGTTTGCATTTGCTTGTTTGCATACATATAGTTTATACCATGGACTTCATGACCCCACCTATGTTTGACCCTTCCAACATTATTGTTTGGAAGACTAAGATGTCCATTTACCTACAAGCTCTAGGATATAAGGTTCATCTTGCCATTACCAAGGAATCCTACCTTAGTGATAGCAAACATATAGGGGCCAATGCACAAGCCCTTGAGGCCATTAGAAGCACATTACCTAAAGATTATCTTTTACATGTTTCTAATCTTGATTCCGCTTTTACAGTGTGGAACAAGTTGACAACCACAACCACCTCCGAGCTTCAAATGCCAATCCAACAAGAGGAGGAATCTAGTGGAGACTCCGAGTCACAATGCTTAATGGTCCAAGGGAATGACTCCCTCGAGGTACAATCGAAACTTCAACTAGATAGTTTTGATTCTAATTCTTCATGTGATGAATTTATTGATGCCCATGCTTTGAATGAAGAACTATCTATTGTTTGTGAAAAATTAATTGAAAAATATAAAATTTTGAAAAAGAAGACTTTTGCTTTGAATGAAGAAAATGAAAAATTGTCTTCTAAACTTGATTTAGTTTTGCAAGAGAAAGAGGAGATTTCTAATGGTAGGGATTCATTAAAATCTCAACTTGAACTTGTATTAAAAGAAAATAATCTTTTGAAGAATAAAAATGATTGTGATAATGTTTTGAAAAATAATGAGGTTTTATCTTCAAAAGTAGATTCTATTTTAAGAGATAACAATATTTTGAAAAATGAAATTGATTTTATTTCAAAAGAATTAGAAATTTGTTTAAATAAAAATAAATCTTTGAAAAATGATTTAGATTCACATGTTTGCCATGCTAGGGTAGTTTCACCTAGAACACCCATTGCATGCCACACCTCTTCTATAATTGAAAATGATATATCTTTACTTAAGAAGAGTGTTGATTGTTTGGGCTCCACTTTGAGCCATTGTGTTTCTAGTCATACACGTTTGGAATTTTTGTTTCGAAAGAAACAAGTTTCATTTATTCATGCACACCATACACGGCATACACATGCTCCTCACGGACACCATCACACTTTGTATGCTCATGTGTATACTTGTACACATTGTGGACGTAAGGGTCACCTTGCTAAATTTTGCTATGATAGATTACATGTTGAAAATTTAGCAAATAAATTTGTTTGGGTTAGAGAAGGGACTAACCCCCATGGACCCAAAAGAGTATGGGTACCAAAGACCACCCCTCTTGGTTATGATGTAGGTGTGGGCTCTCACATGACGTGAGAGTTGCCGTACCTTGGAGTGGATGCGTTCCGTGTCTAAAGATTACTTATTGGATGCATCACTTTCAAGGGATGGTTTGGTGGAGAGGACCACCATGTTTTGGAGACAAGGAGAGTTACTTCTTCGGTTTTGATGACAATCCTTTACTCCCGTATTTATTTACATGCTTTCATATCATTTGTTTTATAGCATGTTTTAATGTTTGATGATTATTATGATAATGCCATGATTATTAGACCATTGACATACATGTATAGTATTTGAGACACCCATGCTTATATGGACCCATATTTAGTGTTCTCACCTTGGTTTAGCTATCATGTACATCATAGTTCTAATGACATGTGGATTTACATAATAATCATGTTTAGTTTTGTCATGATGATTTTATCTTGTTTTTGATGCTTCATGATTTGAATATTTGTTTAAATGTTAGTTTTCATTAAGACTAGATATATACTTGTACATATAGTGGGCCACAAATAAATTTATATATGTTTGTGCTTGAATGCTTATTTGTTCCCATTAGATGTGCTAGTATAGTCTAGTTTTGACGATTCATGCACTTTAAACTTGTATTCCTATTTTTGGATTTGTTTTATGAGTTTTCATTTCATGTATATGTTTAGTTTGCCAAACTTTAAGATATACATGTATACCCCTTGAGTCATTTACTTTTCATGCAAATCTTTATTTATGGACTCAATTGTGTTTGGGGATATGTATGTATACTTCTTGTGTTGACAAATCATACATATACCTTGAAATGAAATTTGTTTTAATGAAAATTTAGTTATTCATGTTTTCATGTATTTATGTTTAAACTTCATGTATATGTCTATCTTGTCCAAACTATTAGATACACATGTATATCCTTTGACCACGTGCCTTCATGCATATACATTTGTGGACTCGTTATGTGTTTGATATGTATGTATACTTTAGTTTGTACATGACATACATATGCCTTGAAGATTAAATAAGTTTTGATGATTTTCATGTTTTCATGTTTTAAGGAATAATTGAGCTTGAATGCAAATTTTCATGATTATGATCTTCACATTTTATTTGTACACTCACATTATTGTTTACTCATGTTTGGTTTTCATGAGTCATATACATGCTTCATAGATTTTGAGTATTAGATATCATGTGAATTTCTTGTTTCATGAAAAATAATTTTGTTTTATTCCTTACTTGAAGGATTCCGTACTAGTTAACAATTTTTTCATTTAACTAGTTCGTATTCTTCATATGGTGGAGTTTTTTAAAAAACTTCATTTTCAAATCTATTTTTGAAAACCCCTACCTTCAACGGGTGGTTGGATAGGCGACCATGCTTATGTTATACTTTACATTGAAAATCTATTTAAACATAAACATGAAATAGGAGGATAGGTTATATGAGATATACACTTGATTTTATTGTTGTTTCAATTGGTATCATTGGATCCTTTCAATTGGTATCAATATTAACACTTTTGTATACTCATATATTGTTTTTGTGTATGTATGTTTTCAATTCTAATGGTATCAATTTCAATTGGTATCTAACTTTTCATACATATATATGTGTTTATGCTAAAGCTTGAGATTTAACTTTGTTTCAATTGATTCAATTTTCAATTGGTATCTTAATTCGAGCCTATGCATAGTTTTAGTTGATATTTCATAAAGGGGGAGAAAATTTGATTTTGTCTTTCAATTGGTATTTGACTTCCATTCCCACACTTTATGATGAAAAATGTTTATTTTGGTAACATGTTTATTTTATTGGTATCAAGATGCTTATTTGTTTACTTATCAATTGATATCAAGATTTTAGTTTTCAATTGATATTTGTTCACTTTTAATTGGTATCAATATGCACTTCATTGACATATTTTTAATTGGTATCATATTTGATTTGACCCCTTATTTACATTGTTTTTGTTTTAAGACAAAAAGGGGGAGAACATTTTTTTTATTGACTCAATGTTTCGAACAAAAAGAAAGAGAAAATTGTTTTGTTTTTATTTGGACCCCTTTGTTGATGATTGACAAAAATGGGGAGAAGAATTTGAGTTAATATGCACATGTTTTATATGCATGTTTTGTTTTTTAGTTTGTCGTTTAATTGATATCAAGAGCATTGTTTTTAGTTTGATGTTTATTGGTATCAAGAACATGTTTCATTGTTTTATGCATGTCTATGCATATTCATGTTTAATATTCATTATATGTTTATTGTTTATTCCTATGCATGAGTTAAGGGGAAGCTTCTTTGAAGCTTAACTTTAATCAATGCATATATAACTCCATGAGTTTTGTCATCATCAAAAAGGGGGAGATTGTTGGCCCGGAGGCCTTCCACTCTAGTTTTGATGATGATTAACTCATGTGGTTATGTTTACTAATATTCTTGTGATTTTAAGTTTCAGATCATGTAACAAGATATTAGTTGGTGATTGCTTCAAAAAGAGGAGTTTGGAAGCCTTCACTTGGTGATTCCCGAGCCCGAGCGTCAAAATCATTCATAGCCTTGCTCGTTGGATCACGTAGTTTGGACCGAGTCGACTTGACGATGAAGATCGTCAAGAAGACTTAGGTATCCTAGTATTTAGTGTGTTTAGATCCATTTGTAAAGCTTAGTATAGTTGATATGCTCAAGTGCACAATACACACACGTTTCAAGTTTTGGATTTAGTTTTCATGAATAGTTTGATCAAAACAAGTTTACATGGTTTATATGTATAGTAGATGTATTCCTTCTATACATGCATGCTTAAACTTCTTATACAAACTTATTTTGATTTTCCTATTCATGTATTGAAAAATCCAAGTTTGATAAAATACAAGTTTTGGTTTTTGGTAAAAATGATAAGACACAAAAATAGTTTATATTGCTTGATATTTGAGTTGAAATTTTTATCACATATTTATATATCAATACAAAATGTTAAAATTATTTTTGGGAACTTTTACAAGACTTAAAAGAATTTTTAGAAATATGTTTAACTGTTTTTTCTGACCCAGTTTCTGACCCAGACTGTGGCTGACAGGCCAGGTCGGTCGACCGCACGGTCGACCGAACCAATGGCCGGTCGACCGAGCGGTCGACCGACGTGCACAGAGCTGTGCACGTCTGGCAGCACAGTGGGCCGGTCGACCGGACCAGAGAGCTTTGCTCTCTGTATCTGGGCGGTCGACCGGGCGGTCGACCGGAACAGAGAGCTCTGCTCTCTATATCTGGGCGGTCGGCCGGGCTGCTCCAACGGTCATATTTATGACCGTTAGTGGTCGACCGGGCGGTCGACCGCCAGCATGTTAGGCTGTCAGAAACAGCCCAACGGCTAGTTTTCTGTTTGACCTATATAAACCCCATTTCTTTAGGATTTTGGCTAAGATTTTTAGAGCTAATTTTTTCCCATTCTCTGGTTTTAAAAACAAGTTTTCAAAAGTGTTTAAAGAGCAAAAAGATCCATTTTATTTGTTTTAAAGTGTTTTGGTATTTCAAAGAAATTAGGTTTTGGGAATTTGTTTCTTGATCTAAATCTCCATATCTATTTGGTATTTTTCCCAAGAGTTTTTCTTTGATCAAAACACTTTATTTTTCACACTTGAGCTTATCATCTATCCTATTCTATTAGGATCTTGTTTTGTGGAATAGAGAAAAGAGGTTTGTGGTTGAGATATACCACTTGTTGTAAAAACCCTCATTTGTTGGTTGCTCCCTCTTTGGTAGAGGTTGAGGTTGTTGATTTGGGTTGTGGTTTGCTTCCTCTTTGATAGAGGTGGAGATTGGTGTTTGCTCCCTCTTGTGTGAGGTGGAGCTTGGTGTTTGTAACCCTCTTCGGTAGAGGTGTTGGTTGTTGTATTGGCTACGGGCCTACCCCTCGGTTGTGAGGCGGTGTTTGAGAGAGGAGTTCGGTACTCCTAGTGTTGTTACAAATCCTCCTCGGTGGAGGTTCCCTCGGTGGGAGATAGTGGATTGGAAATCTTTCACGGTGGTGAAGGCGGGGATGTAGAGCTAGGGGCTCGAACCTCGAAACATATCTTTGCCTTTCCGTTTGATCAATTGTCTCTCTACTCTCTCTCTTTTATTTGTGCATAGCATCATTTATTCATTCATATCTTATTGCTTGCATTTGTGCCTTGCATTATTTCATATTGTTCATCTTTATATGCTTGACTTGCTTGTGTGTGCCTCACTTGTACTTAACCACAAGAGCTTCATATAGCACCTCAACCCTTATCTAGGGGAATCAAGAGAAGTTAGTCCAGAGCCCTTCAAGGGGAATTCGGCTACACTTGTTGGTTGTACTAAGTGTGTTGCAAATTAGTTTTTAGCTTCCGCATTTAGTTTCTAGATTAGCACTAACACCTATTCACCCCCCCTCTAGGTGTTTTCAATTGCATGTTTGAATTTTAGTGCCAAAGTGACAAAATGCTTGCAAGAAAAGGAATTCCAAACTTGTTCTTCTTTAAGAGGAATACCATACTACTATGATAGATTTGAATAAGTGTCATAGTAGTCATTTAATTACAACATAAATTATTCGAAATACGAAAATTTTCAAAACAGAAATGCAAATTATTTTTTGAATATAAAGCTCTCACTTGATATTATTGATTACTGGAAGAGCATAAATTGTTGATGTAGCCATTTGGATTTTCTTGACCTTGATGAGGCTTTCTCTTGCTTATTACAGTAATTGAGTAATTTCATGAAGATTTAAATTTCAGAAAATAAATAATAGATATATACTACTTATCTTCTAGATTCAATTAATTACATGAAATAGGAAATAGACTAAATTTATATGAGAAAGTATATTTGTATCTTTTTTATCCTTTAGATTGTTGGAAAAATGTGTACTATTTTCTATTAAGATATGCGATTCAAAATTTTAACATTGCACAAATCAAATAAAGTTATAGCAAAATCTTGCATGCAATACTGAAAATTAAAGCACAGAAAGAAAAGGCTAGCTTGGGGAATGCACTCGCAATGTCGCTGCCCTAAAAGATCAAAAGCTCGCCCCCAATCGTCCGGTCGTTGAATTGGCAGTGGTCCTCTAGCAGTAAAAGATTCGCCGGAGTCACCAGCACCTGACTTAAGATAGTAGACCAGGCCTCTGCTTAGATGAGAAATGATTGACTAAAAAATATAGATAAATAACAAAATTTTTCTTTAACATTGAAACCATTCTCACGAAGAGTAAATGAAAAAGAATGAATGTTGTGCCTGTAATGAATGAAAATGACTCTATTTATAAGTGAAAAGGGTCAGTTAGTTAAGAGAAATTAGTTATGTGTTAATAACTTGTAAGAGTGGTTAAGAGTGAGAATAAGTCATAGTAATTAATCAGTTAAACCATAATTTAACGGTATTAGTCAAAAAAAAAAAAATCACTATTTGAATAAGTCAAACTTAAGTTTTATTAAAAATATCAACAGCAGTTAGATTGGCGGTAGAGATAGTCCGCCTAAAATTTGAATTTTGAAGACAACAGTTAATTTGAAGACATCAAGAAAGTGGTGTCTTTTTTTTAGAGTGCGATGAAGAGGATTTTATATTTATTAAAAATTAATGTTTAAGTCTTAGTTATAGTAGTAGTATGATTCTATTCTTGTTTGGCATTGTACTATAATAGTCAAATTAGTAATGGAAGTTTAGCATAAGATTATGAGTATTTGACGATTTTTATTCCTCTTGTTAAATCATTTGATTATAATTTTTCTTGTAATTTTGAAGTTTCTATATTTTGGAGTTTTCCTCTTATTTAGGAGTTTCTTTGTTTTGTAGTTTCTATACCGACATGTTTTCCAACAATATTTATGACAATAATGCACATATTCAATTTCTCAATTGAATTAACATATTATCAAATTTCCCAAAATAATTTAGTTATTATAAAAAAATTCTCTCTTCCGATCGTTGTTCTCACATCGCTCCTGCCGCTGGAGATGCAGCCACTGGGACCCCTCCTAACTTGGTTGCAATTGTTGCCTTCCTGTCAACATCGAAAGGTTCTCTAATCTCCACACATCATATTAATATTTACCGTGGATGCAAATTCTATTCGGCGTGTTTGATTACAAGGGAGTAGGCGGAAGTAAAAAACAAAAAAGTATAATTGCTCACTTTCTTCATCTATCTAAATATTAAAAAAAATAAGAATTTTTTTTCCTTTTTTTTTTTTCTCTTTTACATAATCACTTTCTCACTTTCAGTGTATTACAGTTAATTTTATGGTAATGTAAAGCTCATTTGTAATAAGTTGTAATTCAAAACAGTTAATTTTGTGATCATATAAATCTTACTTGAATTGTAATTACAATCTAATTTTTATTTTTCTTAATTAATTTTTATTTTAATATTATTTTTTTGGTCAATTTTTTCACTTTTACTCTCACATTATCATCTAAACACCGAAAAAGACATAATATTTTTCAAATCATACTTTCTAACAACATTCAAATATTAGAAAACTCACTAACAAATTCTCAAATTTTAAAAAAAACTATTATTACTTTCTCACTTCTTCACTTTCACCTTTAACCAAAAAGTCCCTTCCCCCGTAGATTTCTTTGTTTCTATACTCCATGACGGGTGTCGTGATCTCTTTTTTATTAAATTTTATTAAATCTTCTCCTTCAACAAGTGCTTAATCTTTGATTGAGAAAGATGCTTTAATCTTGATTATGCATCCAATGTAGATCTCATGTTGAGAAGCTTTCTATAATCCGTCGTCTCCTCCTCATCATTAACCCTCATCTAAGCATTTTAATGTTTCATCCATCATTAGTCGTAAATCTACAGGTGATGTCAAACAACACTATTTAAGATTTAAAAAAAAAATTCCTTATTAGAAGCTTCTATATATGTTTAAGAATATTTATAAAAAATTTGGAATTTCAATATAGTTTACAAATTATGTAATTTCATGCTTATACACCCCCGTTAATACCATATATAAATTCAGTTTCTCCATGAAAATCATGTTGGAATAAATTGCAGTACTACAATGACCTATTTTTAAAATTCAACTTTCAAGAAAGAAGAAACTTCTCTTGTTTTGATCGATACGTGTGGAGCACTGTCTTTAAGAGTAGACCGCGCTCATCTGAGAAAGTATCTTGATGCAGCACGTTGACAGTGGTCTACCGTCAAGGATTCAACAATCGCTGGCCTTGCAAGCGTGCACTTGCAATGCACAAGCCCTCGAACAGCTCACAGAGAAGTTTCAAAAAATTTCAGAGGACGAAGAAGACAGCTCAATTGTGTGTTTGAGAGCAAGAATTAGATAAAAGAGAGTTTTTTTTGTCCCAAATCTTGTGAGGGGTTATGAAAAGATTTTTATTTAATTTCAAAAAATAAATCAACTGGCAAAATTTGAACCTGGATTTGCACCCCACTGCATAGGGGTACACATGTGTAACTAACTAAGATTTTTTTGAATCTGGTAAACTATTTTCCTTCACCGGGCGGTCTCAATGGGCGCACAAGCACTCTAAGTCTCTAGGTTCACACAACACATCATGAAAGAGATTCATATTTAAACACTATAAATTTTTTTTCCTATCCAACTATCTAACGTTGAGACTAAATAAACTTTACATAATTTTAAAATACTCTCAAATACTAACAAATCAAACATTTGGTATGTTAGAATTGAACGCAAATGTTCCTGGCAAATTGAGTGAGATACTTCGAATAATCTGCTGTAAAGAGGATAAAAATCAGTGAACACGTATGCCCAGCAGCAAGCTAGCAAATTACACATAAGGGCTGGTCAGAGAAGACATGGGCCGTGAAGTTGTTCGACTGTACCGGGCCTGCTCTCTTCTTCATTTTAAGACTGCTTAATTGTTGGGCCGGACTCCTGGGCTCAACCCTTTGGAGACGTTCGGAAACAGTTGGGGCCCAAACTGTTCTGGCCGCGACTTTGACAACTTTTAGGGTTATGTATCCGACGTCAGCCTTAATAAGTGAAGAACTTGTGTCTCTTTTTTGTGAAACTATTAATGAATCATTTTATGATTAGGCTCAAGAAATTCATAATATATGGTCACTCTTAAAAGCCTTTGAGAACCGATGAAGCTATATTATATAATCTTTTTGCAAGTATCTGTGCTCATAATAATAATAATAATAATAATACATGCACGAAAAACTTCATATATTGTTTATGATTTTTTTTGTTTTTAATAAGAATCTGCTATCGTTCTATATACAGGGCATGTTTGTTATTATATTAATATTTTATTATATTAATATTGTAATAATTCATTATAATAATAATTTATTATTAAAATTAAAATTTTATTTTATTTTGTTAATTTTATATTTTTATAATATTACAATAATATTATAATAAAATTTAATATTATAATATTTTTAAATATTTAATAATATTATAATATTATAACTATATTTTATTATTTTTCTTGAGATTTTTAATATTTATGTTTTATTAGTATTCTTAAAATTTTATTAATGTTTTTAAGATTTTTCTTAAAATTTTATATTATTTATTTAGTTAATATTATAGTAATATTTTACTAATTATTTTTATATTTTATTAATATTATTGTTATAAATAAAATATTAAGATTATAAATATTTTATCTCAAATTTATTAATACAATTTAATTTACAATAGCAGATTTAATTTAATAGTATTTATAATATTTAAATCACTGCTACAGCTAATTTTGTGGTCAACTTTTATACTTACACTTTTACATTACCAATCAAACACCATAAAACACAATATATTTTCCCATTTACACTTTCACTTTACCAATCAAACACTGTAAAATATAATATACTTTTCCGTTTACATTTTTGCTTTATCAACAAATACTGTAAGACATAATATATTTTCTTTGTTACAGTCCACTTTTCCTATTCTCATTTTACGACCTACGTTTTGTGACGTTTTGCGACGAAATAAACAGGCCCATAGTCAATTTGAGCTCAAGAAGTGCATTTCGAATACACAGACTCTTAATTCTGTCGAACCCTACGGAACCAAGCACATTATTTACATGAACAACTTAGCTCAGTTCAACATTTTCTTTTTTAAAATGTAGGTGGCAGCCTGATGCAGCCAGGATTTAATCTCCGCATTTCTTACTCACTGTAAAGAAATTTTATTAATATATTGCGGTGACGCTTACTCAGGTCAACATGTTGAGCACAAATCGTAGCGCAAGTATTAAAATCTTTATTTTGGTAAAGTACAGAGGTTAAACTCATAAGATGATGGGCTCATCAGTTTCTTCTTCCCAAAATTGGTGAAAGGTAGACCATCCGTTTGCATAACGAGAGTGCTCTTGCAAGGTTGATCCGATTTTATGACACAAGTTGTGGGATCATACTACAAGTGTCACCTTCAAATACTCTAGAGCCAATGCCTAATGCCCATGAATGGTCCTGCAAAAATTGGATATAAAGAAAAGCCATTCTCTTTGACTATATTTTCTCTTCCTACAAGCACCGTAGTCACAAAGCTTAATTTAATATTCTCTTGATTACTTAAATAGAAACTCTCTTAATCAGTTAACAACTTGATCTTTCTTGTTTTGTTCTCTTCCATTTTTTTTTTTTCCAAATGGTGCTCTAAACCTTTCCTAATCAACCAATTGTTTGATGTGTTATGAATTAAATCCTTTCTTTTCCACTAGAATCAGTACGCACGGTTCAAAATGACAATTTTAATTGCCGACTATTATTTTAGACGGTCGTGATTCAATTTGTTCTCAGTGACGGACACGTGATATCTTTCCGGTATAGATGTAAATATAATAAAACTAGAATTATAACAACAACACTGCAATTTGTTATGTATTTTCATGTCCAAAAAAAAGTAGAAGAAAATAAAAAGTAAGAATTAAATGAAGAGCATTCAAGACTTGAACTTGTTATCTGATAACTTGTTTTCAAAAATTACCATTTGAGCATAGCTCATAATTGCCCATTTTATTAGTAAAGTATATTTAAAATGAAGATTGTTAATCTCATATTAAGATGGACCAATAACCTTGGTTAATTAACATTGGATTCCTATTAAAATTAACTGATATAATATTATGCCCATATTAAAGTCACATTTATATAGTTATATAGTCTCTTGAAATATAAAGGGTACCATGATGTAAAGATTTTATTTCAAGGGGTTTAATTGCAAATGTGAGACCCACTTTTCTCCTCCTGCAAAGAATTACAATCTCACGCTCATTCATTTGAGAATACATCAGAAAAGAAAACTGTGAGTTTGTGCAAGGACAAGGAGACAGAGAAAAGAGGATCTTTGCATTAGAGTTTGCAGGATCAAAAGGAAGGAATCAAGGATCTTCTCCAACCTTCATTTATTCTTCATCAATGGCTTCAGGTATGGTGATTTAAAGTATTGCTCAATTATGCATTTGATTATTCTTGAGATGTTCTTTGATTCTTGATCCATGGCTTATTTTATCCGCATTAAATCTATTGAATTTCTTACATTTGGTATCAGAGCCGTGTTAAGAATCAATACATTTTGGATTAAAGATTATGGTAAATTAGGGTTTTTGATTAATGTTTCATAAAATCAAATTTTTGATCTTTTAATTGTGGAATTAATAGAGGATTACATAACCCTAATATCCTGTTCATACTCCTCTGATTGTGCAATTAATTGGGATCAAAAATCCAGAAATTGGAAATCCTAATTTTCCCTAATTACGAAATCAGTGGATAATCTGGAACTGCCTTTGATAACAGTTTCGTCGACTATTAGTCGACTAACCCAAAATTGTAGTCGACTAATTCTATTTCCCGAAAGTTGAGAACTCTCTGTTTCGGAACAGTAGTCGACTTATAATTTTGTATAGTCGACTAATAAAATGTGTAGTCGACTTAATATTTTGTGTAGTCGACTAATAAAGTTAAAGTCGACTAATCAATTTGCCCAAGTCGACTAACAGGGTGACCCGAAAGTTAAGAAGTTTCTGTTGACTTCAGAAGTCGACTATTAATATGTGTAGTCGACTGATAAAATCTGTAGTCGACTAATTATAGGGTATAGTCGACTAACTTTTCCTTGCCCTAGTCGACTAGACCTAAATGTGTAGTCGACTTGACTTGACCCAAGTCGACTAGTCTTTCCTTGTAGTCGACTAATGATTGTTTATAATCAATCATTAAAGTATGTTACACATTTAAGTTATTGTGTTAATATTGATTGATGTTGGTCAAGTAATAAAATTGAAGTATTATAGTATTACTCAAATGAAAGATTAGAGAATATTATTGGTTAGTTTTGTATTCATATGGTTTATTGATTTAGTAGTTGCCAAAGTGACCTATGTTAGTAAACTTTATGAATATACAACTACATAAAAGACTTGTCAATGTAAGTGACATTAAAGACAATAATACTCTCGATGGCGGTTCTAGTTAGGAGATTGGGACTGGCCCAAAGGAAAGTCTCTTTCAAATAATTATGAACCGGGGTAGGGTAGTGTAATTTATGCAACTTAGTGGTGTAGAAGTGGATACCCAAAGGTAACATGACTTACTGTCTAAGTGGCATAAATTATATCAGACCTACATAGGTGATAAAAGGTCTCACCTAAAGAGTGAACACTAGATATGCTTAGGTTTCGCCCAAGGAGAAATCAAAGTGATATCAATAGTTCATCTTAATTAAATTTAAAGTTATTGTATTGATTCGTGGCCTAATGTGAGCAATGTCCTATTATGTTTCAGTGAACGTCCCTACTTCCCTTCACACTCATGCCACTAGCATTCCAGCCCTGGATGGTACAAATTTCTCTGAGTGGTTTGAGCATGTACAGTTTACACTGGGTATCCTGGACCTAGACATGGCCCTTTTGGTAGAGAAACCTGATGAAGTGACTGCTGAAAATACAGCAGAGTAGGTTAGCCATGCCAAAGCTTGGGAAAGGTCGAATAGACTCAGTCTCATGTTCATAAAGATGACCATAGCCAATAACATCAAGACTTCCCTCCCACATACTATTAGTGCATCTGAACTTTTATTTGCTGTAAAAGACCGATTTAAGTCTGCAGATAAGTCATTAGCTGGCACCCTTATGGCTGAACTTACCACCATGAAATATGATGGTAATAGAGGAGTTCAACAACACATTATAAATATGACTGATAAGGCTGCTAAGTTAGGATCACTGGGTATGAAAGTGGATGAATCCTTCTTGGTACAGTTCATCCTCAACTCACTTCCTCCTCAGTTTGGGCCATTCAAGATTCACTACAACACTCATAAAGATAAGTGGAATTTGAATGAGCTAACTGGTATGTGTGTACAAGAGGAAGTGAGACTGAGGCAAGAAGGGCATCACTCAGCATTGGCAGTAACTCAAGGAGGTATCCATAAGAAAGGTAAATATGGAAGAGGTAAGAGATTTCCATCAAAGAAAGGGCATGACCATAGGGAAAGTAGCCAAGGTCATGGAAAGGTCTTCACTGTCAAGTGCTACTTCTGTGGCAGAAAGGGACATGTGAAGAAGGACTGCAACAAGAGGAAAGCTTGGTTCGAAAAGAAAGGTATAAATCTTTCTTTTGTATGTTATGAATCAAATCTTGCTGAAGTACCTTCTAATACTTGGTGGATTGACTCTGGAGCCACAACTCACATAACTAATTCAATGCAGGGATTCCTTACAACCCGAAAACTGAAGAAAAGTGAGAGATTCGTCTTTATGGGGAACCGTCTCAAAGTGGAGGTCGAATATGTTGGTACTTATCGACTACTCTTGGAGACGGGACATCAGATGGATCTTGAAGATACTTTTTATGTACCTTCGATTTCTAGGAACTTAATGTCAATATCCAAATTAGATGTTTTTGGATATTCTGTTTTATTCAGTTGTGAAAAACTCAGTTTAATGTATAATTCAATTCCGGTTGGACATAGAATTTTATGTGATGGTTTATATAAAATTTCATTGAATGATGAGTTTGCACAATCTTTATTATCTCTGCATTCGAATGTTGGTATTAAACGTGGCTTAATAAATGAAAAATCCTCTATCTTGTGGCATAGACGACTGGGGCATATCTCCAGGGATAGAATTGAAAGATTGGTGAAGAATGGGATTTTAGATAACCTAGACTTCACTGATTTCGGAGTGTGTGTGGATTGCATAAAAGGAAAGCAAACCAAACACACTAAGAAAGGTGCCACAAGAAGTAAAGAACTCCTTGAAATAATTCATACAGATATTTGCGGACCACTCTCCATTCCATATTTTACGGGAGAGAGATATTTCATTACCTTTATAGATGATCTGTCACGTTATGGTTATGTATATCTAATTCATGAAAAGTCTCAGGCCGTTGACATCCTTGAGGTGTTCATTACAGAGGTCGAGAGACAATTAGATAGAAAGGTTAAAATCATAAGATCAGATCGAGGTGGTGAATTTTATGGTAGATATGATGAGTCAGGACAACATCCTGGCCCATTTGCCAAATTTCTAGAAAAGCGTGGTATTTGTGCTCAATACACAATGCCAGGTACGCCTCAGCAGAATGGTGTTGCTGAAAGGCGAAACCGAACACTTATGGATATGTTTAGGAGCATGATGAGCTTCTCTAATGTACCCATTTCATTGTGGAATGAAGCCTTAAAAACTGCTATGTATATCTTAAACAGGGTTCCTAGTAAGACAGTTCCAACAACTCCTTTCGAGTTGTGGACTGGTAGGAAACCTAGTTTAAGACATTTACATGTTTGGGGTTGTCCAGCAGAGGCTAGAATATATAATCCACAAGAAAAGAAATTAGACTTAAAAACAATATCTGGGTATTTCATTGGTTATCCAGATAAGTCTAAGGGATACAAATTTTATTGCCCTAACCATAGTACAAGAATAGTTGAAACTGGTAATGCCAGATTTCTGGAGAATGGTGAATTTAGTGGGAGTGATGAACCAAGAAAGGTAGATCTTGAAGTAGTAAGGGTAAATATCCCAATTACCTTTCCTTCAAGAGAAATTGTTGTCCCTCAGCTTGATCATCAAGTTGAGATACCAGAACAACATATTGATATTGGTTCACCACTCCATGAGGATATCGCCATTGAAAATATTGTAGAACCACCACAACCGGCAGCTTTGAGAAGATCTCAAAGGGAAAGAAGATCTGCCATTTCAGATGATTATGTGGTGTATCTACAGGAATCTGATTATGATATTGGGATAAATAAAGATCCAGTTTCATTTTCACAAGCCATAGAATGCAATGATTCTAGTAAATGGATTGATGCTATGAATGATGAGTTGAAATCTATGGACCAAAACCAAGTCTGGGATCTCGTTGAATTGCCTGATAACTGTAAGAAAGTCGGGTGTAAATGGGTCTTTAAGACCAAGCACGACTCTAAAGGCAATATCGAACGATATAAGGCCAGACTTGTGGCTAAAGGTTTCACTCAGAAGGAAGGCATTGATTATAGAGAAACCTTCTCTCCAGTATCAAAGAAGGACTCTCTTAGAATCATTATGGCACTTGTAGCTCATTATGATTTGGAGTTACATCAAATGGATGTGAAAATTGCTTTTCTGAATGGAGATTTGGATGAGGTAATTTACATGGAGCAACCTGAAGGGTTCGCAAATGAAGGTAAAGAACACTTGGCTTGCAAATTAAAGAAATCCATATACGGACTTAAACAAGCTTCCAGGCAATGGTATATAAAGTTTAATGATACCATTACATCTTTTGGATTTACAGAAAACACTGTTGATCAGTGTATATATCTAAAGATCAGTGGGAGCAAGTTTATATTTTTGGTTCTGTATGTGGATGATATCTTGTTAGCCAGTAGTGATATTGGTCTGCTGTATGAAACTAAAAGCTATCTTACCAAGAACTTTCAGATGGTTGATATGGGTGAGGCAGCTTATGTCATTGGCATAGAGATCTTCAGGGATAGATCTCGAGGATTGCTAGGACTGTCTCAGAAAGGTTATATCAACCGAGTCTTGGAAAGATTTCATATGGAAATGTGTTCAGTCAGTCCTGCACCCATTCAGAAGGGTGACAAATTAAGTGGGAGCCAGTGTCCCAGAAATGACTTAGAAAAGGGTCAAATGCAGAAAGTTCCGTATGCATCAGCTGTTGGGAGCTTGATGTATGCAAGCACTTGTACCAGGCCAGATATCAGTTTTGCAGTTGGGATGTTGGGAAGATACCAAAGCAATTCAGGAATGGAGCGCTGGAAGTTGGCTAAGAAGGTTATGCGGTATCTTCAAGGGACGAAGGACCATATGCTCACATACAGGAGATCAGATCAGTTGGAGGTGATCGGCTATTCGGACTCAGATTTTGGTGGTTGCCCAGATAGCAGGAAGTCTACCTCAGGATTTATTTTCTTGCTAGCAGGTGGGGCAATCTCGTGGAAGAGTGTAAAGCAGTCTATCATTGCTTCATCCACGATGGAGGCTGAGTTCATAGCTTGTTTTGAGGCCACAAATCATGCATTATGGTTAAGGAATTTTATCTCAGCACTTGGTGTAGTTGACTCTATTGCCAAGCCGCTGAAGATATATTGTGACAATACAGCAGCCGTTTTCTTCTCTAAGAATGGTAAGTACTCTAATGGTTCTAGACACATGGAACTTAAGTACTTGGTGGTTAGAGAAAGAGTTGAGAAACAGAAAGTGTCAATTGAAAGTATAAGTACCACTTTAATGGTTGCTGATCCAATGACTAAAGGATTGCCTCTAAAGACATTCAAGGAACATGTTGTTAGAATGGGTCTTTTGGACAATCTATAAATGTATATTTTGGTACTTATGTAATTGACATTATTGCGCAATAAAAGGTTGTTTCTGTGTTTCCTGTTATCCAATTATGTGTGCACATATTTTGTATGGATGTATGTTAAACAGGAAATGTCTTTACAAGACAATTACAGGGGTCATTATGGTTATGGACTCAATTAGTAAGGGTTATCAATGTTGTGGTACATAGAAGGGAGTATGACGTGGATGTTGTATAACCGCTATGACTCGCATTGGTGGTCCAAGCTAATTGCAGTATTACAGTATTTCATATTTGGGCTTATCAGTTGTTGTTTTTAAAATTCGTGATCACGTGTCAAAGTTTTTCAGTATGGAATCCAATGGAGTCAAAAATGATTTTCAAATGAGTCTTTTCTTTATTTGTTTTCTAAAGTTTTAACCTAATCGGTTAATGGTCCAAGTGGGAGAATGTTAATCTCATATTAAAGATGGACCAATAACCTTGGTTAATTAATATTGGATTCCTATTAAAGTTAACTGATATAATATTATGCCCATATTAAAGTCACATTTATATAGTTATATAGTATCTTGAAATATAAAGGGTACCATGATGTAAAGGTTTTATTTCAAGGGGTTTAATTGCAAATGTGAGACCCACTTTTCTCCTCCTGCAAAGAATTACAATCTCACGCTCATTCATTTGAGAATACATCAGAAAAGAAAACTGTGAGTTTGTGCAAGGACAAGGAGACAGAGAAAAGAGGATCTTTGCATTAGGGTTTGCAGGATCAAAAGGAAGGAATCAAGGATCTTCTCCAACCTTCATTTATTCTTCATCAATGGCTTCAGGTATGGTGATTTAAAGTATTGCTCAATTATGCATTTGATTATTCTTGAGATGTTCTTTGATTCTTGATCCATGACTTATTTTATCCGCATTAAATCTATTGAATTTCTTACAAAGATGTCCTGTGTAAAAACATCTAAATTTCACATATCTTTCAAACTATTTTAAAATCCAGTTTAGGTGGCAAGTTCTCAACTCATGCTGGTATATGTAGGGTCTATTTGATTGTCGTAATTAGCCGTAATTCGTATGTCGTAATTGGTAAATTTTTTTACAGTTGTAAATGCGTTACATGTATGTAAATTTTACAGTGTTTGGTTTGTAATATAAAGTTGTAAGTGGAAAAGTGTATTTGTGCTTTATAGTGTTAGGTTGTCGTAACGTGTAAGTCGTAAG
Organism: Agave tequilana; assembly: GCA_038442645.1. Lineage (NCBI taxonomy): Eukaryota > Viridiplantae > Streptophyta > Magnoliopsida > Asparagales > Asparagaceae > Agave > Agave tequilana. The sequence goes on from JAVJIF010022131.1 coordinate 32,696, forward strand.
TGAAAACGTTGACCACAAAATTAACTATTTGGTGATTTAAAATTTTTTAATATTACAAATAAATACTAAAAATACTAAATATTAAAAAAAATTAATATTAACATAAAAATAACACAAATTTACATTACCACAAAATTAATTGTAAGTGAGATATAAGTGAGTGGTAGTTGGGTTGCGTAAGTCTTTTACGAATTACGGTCCAAACAAACGCCATAGTTGCAATTGGGTTGTAAGCAGTGGCGGACACAGGTGAGGGCGAGTGGGGCCGGTCGCCCCCACTGAAATCCACGCACACAGAGCAGTATAGGGCATTTGGGACGGGTCGGATTGTAAAAAGACAGAACTGCCCGCTTCGTTCACAAAGTTGGATCTTTGGACCGGGTTGTAAATGAAATAACCGCCCGCTTCGTTCACAAAAAAAAACCTCTTCACAAAAACTCAGCCCAGAGTGCTCTCGCCTCTCGGCCTCGATCGCCTTCAAAAAATCCTAGCGCACAAAGACAACCTCGATCTCTCTCTCTCTCTGTGTGTGTGTCCGAGACTCTGAGCTCCAGAAGAGCCTTGCCCCTCCTGCCTCCGCCTCCACCAGAGGCGGCGGATGAATTCTCTATGGCGAGACTTGGGCCTGGGTACCCGATCCCCTTTAATTTTTCGACCGAAGTACGATTTGATCCGACCACCTGGCTCCAGCTTGACCAGCAGATCTCGCAGATGTTGGTTCAGCTGATTGGTCTGAGTTTTTGAATGAGTTATTGTTGATTTTCTTTTTAATTTTCAGTGAGTGATTGTCGAATTCTTATTGTTCTTATTTCAGTTTATGTTGAAAGAGAGATTGAAACTGTCGCCAGAAGAGGAGATGAAGCGGAGAGATGTGGTCGAAGAGCTGAAACAGGTCTTTTGGCTATAAATTTTATTTTTTTTGGGTTTCCTTTTATGCTTTTTTGTCGATAAATTTCATTATTTTTGTGGAGAAAGTAGAGAAATTTAGTTAAAAATGTTTCCTTAGGTTTATGGGAACAGATACTGCGGTTTTCTTTATTTTTTAAATTTTTCTATTAAAGAATGGGGAAATTTGTTGTGTTCAGTAGTGTTGAGAATTGAGATACTAGAACCCTTCCCTACGTTTTGCAATACATCATCGGTTGACAACTAATACAACGCAGACGAGGGACTAAATTAATTTTAAGGTACGTACTTCAAATCTATTGATTCTGACATAACTTTTCTTTTAAGTTCTGTATCCTACATGTATCTAGGTTTTGTTTATTTGTTTGATGTATGTTGGTTAATAATGTGTTAATCATATGTTTCTTATTTTTTGCTTTACTTAAGAGTTGCTATATGTTCTGATTTTAAAGGAAGGGCACTGATCATTAATCTAATTGAACCCATTACAAAATTTTAAGTATTATGTTGTTTAGAATACATATTTATTAGTTAATATTCATGTTCTTGGTTAATTAATGAGTATAACATTTTAACTGAGTAAAATTCCTTTGTGAAAATCCTGTGTGCGCCACTGAGTGTGTCAATTAGGAATTCTTACTTTATGAATGACATTTTCGCTAGGGGTGGCAGACGGGTCGCGACCCGCCAGACCCGACCCGACCCGACCCGAAGTTAGCGAGTATGGGTTTGGGCTAATCGGGTTTGGGTCGTAATCGGGTCGACCCGTCTGACCCGATTATTAAATGGGTCGGGTCGACCCGAACCCGCCAGACCCGCTTGACCCGCCAGACCCGATTATTCTCTCTCCTCCTCGACCTTCTCCCCTTGATCTCCTCCTCTTCCGCCCCCGTCTCCTCCCATTCGCCTAAATCAAATTGTCAAAAATATGCGTAAGACCAGTTTTGAACCCGTTACCTCTAGTGTGTGAGTTCAGTGTGATGACTAACTATACCACCCAACAATTTGGTAATAAAGTATAAAGAAATTGTATTTAAAATTTAATAATCGGGTCAAATGGGTCGGGTCGGGTCGACCCGACTAAGAATGGGTCGGGTCTGGGTCTGAATTTTTGACCCATATAATAATCGGGTCGGGTCGACCCGACCCGATTATTATATGGTCGAACAGTAAACGGGTCGGGTCGACCCGACCCGACCCAATTGCCACCCCTAATTTTCGCCTCCACTGAGTGAAAATCCTGCGTACGCCACTGGTTGTAAGTCAACTACAAATTACGGCCTTTTAGAACTTTTACGTCCAAACAAACAACCCCCTAGTTGATAATTCTGACATCAACTCAAACCGTCAAACAAACGAATTACGAGTTTAATTAAACTATTATGTACTACAACATAAACAACAGAGTCAACAGTGGTAAAAACGCGACAATATTAGTAGGCAGCAAAAAGCTCAAGATTCGTATCGCAATTAGCCCATAAATTTAAAACAATCATAAAAACTACACCTGTATACACAAGAAGACAGATGGAATCATCTGAAATATTAAACTTGGGCTCTTAAGGTTAATAAAAGCAATTGAATCTTGCAGCACCAACCGCCACCTCCCCACCATTCTTGATGAAATAATTGATTTTTTTTATTAATATTTATATACAACGGCAGAAGCAGAACCAACATGGTTAGCCTCTCGAAGCATGCAGCTACCCATGATAATAATCAACAATCAATACTAAATTGTACAATTAAGCTCAGATCATCAGAATAAAATATACCACCGTCCAATCAAAGCCACTTCCAGAATCCTATTTCCCAATCAGCAATCAGCATCTTGTTTTCTTTCAAGCACGCATAAATTTCTTCTTGCAGGGCTGGATCTCAGATCCACCGTCTCGGATTCAGTTCATGTGTACGAGCCACACACATATAATAAGAGGGCAAATCTCGCATTGACACGTGTATTGATCCTCTTATAATATGTCATGTGTGTGAGCCACACACATATTATAAGAGATTATCAGAGTTCCAATCTACGTGTCAACGTGAGATTGGCCCTCTTATTGTATGTGTGTGTGGCTCACATACATGAATGGAACCCCATACATGAATGGAACCCCACCGTCACTTGCTTTCCAAGAGAGCAAAATTTGGAAAGCAACGGACGGCGTATCTGGGCCCATGCATGCATGGGGAAGGGACTTAGAATATTAGGCCGAAGAGAGAGCCAAAATAATGGAGATCAGCAATGGGGTCAGCATGGAGGAGGCATGAGGGGTGGCATGGCTCGTGACTTGATCTTGGCCAGCCAAGAACACCATTGTGTCGTTCATGAGTGGGACCTTGGATCCCTGCTGAAGATTCTGATTCCCTCCTCCTGCTGATTTCAAACTGTAACAAGAGCCAATTAGTTGCCAATAGTTTATAATTTAATTCAATAAGAGAGAAATTATTTTATATGAAGATGAGGAACAAAGAATTTATTCAATGTGCCGATTGCTACTCATCAACTCAAAGTTGACGACGCAAATCAATTTCATTATCTGTTTGCTTTCTCTAAAAAGAACCTCAGGATGACGCGATCAACAGTGAGTTAGGTTGATACAAAACCTGAAGTTGTTGATTAAATTGATTAATTTATCTATAATTATGATACCTTGTGGTGCTGGGCCAAAACGTGACGAGATAACTGACAGCAGAAGCGCAAGTGGAGGTTGAGGTCAGATCATCATACGCGTAGCTGTAAGCTCTTGGGCAAGCATTCTTGAACAACTGAGAGTACGAGCTCGGAGCACACGTCGTCGGGCTCGCGAACGCCCCGCTGCAGCAGTACTCGGCCGACCCGAACGCCTCGCACGCGCTCTTGCACGCCACCACGCCGCCGCCCCCGGCCACCCTCAGCTCCGGCGGGCAAATCACGTTCATGTCCACGACGCACCCGGTGGCCCCGCGCCCGCCCCCGGCACCACCCTCCGGGACCACCAGCATTGGTAGATTGTACCCGTCGACCAAACTCACGTCGTAGAAGTCCAGGCCTGCATCGCCGTTGAGAGTGAACTCTGCCAGCGTGGCGGGCGGGGCCGCCCCGCTGCCGGAGCACTCCACGGCGCCCGACCCGCAGTCACCGGTCGCACAGCTGAACCGGACCAATGGGTAAGTGGAGCAGAGGGTGCGGGCCCACAGGCGGCCGGCCCAGGACAGGGGAGCGTCGAGGGTGCGGGTCTCGGTGGGGTTGAGGGCGAAGCCGGTGGAGGGCAGGGGGGGCGTGCCGGCGTTGGAGAGCACGCAGGCCAGACGGTGTAGGGGCAGTTGTTGATGAGGGTGAAGGAGGTGGAGGTGGTGGTCGTGATTGTTTTTGAGAGTGTTGGAATTGAAGAATATAAAGGTGAATCTTCGAGTTGAATTATGGCGAGATCCGTTGATCGAATCAACTGGATGATGGTTGGAGTGTGTTCTCCTTCCATTGGGGATGAACGTGGTATATTCACATGTTCAATTCCGACTTCGAATGAATGAGATATTCAAGTCCAAAGATTGCCTAATTCAAAGTCAAAACGGGACTAAAGGTAGCTTAAAGCATTTAGTCCCACATTGGCCGTGGGATGGAAGCTTGTGTAGTATAAATAGAGAAAATTGAGAACAAAGGGCGTGCCCTTTGGGTACTTGGAGTTTTCGCGCGCGAAAAGGAGGGAACTATGCACGTACATACGTGCGCGCACGCGCGCCGGCCGGTGCCGGGCCGGGTCGGGCTCGGGCTCGGGTCTGGGTCTGGGTCTACTGGACTCGGGTTCAGATCTGAGTCTGAGTTCCTTACCTGGCCTGATTCTTTTTGAATCAGGTTCCAAGGACCCGCTCTTGTTGCGAACCTGTTGGATTGCCAACGGTTGCGCACCTGTTGGACAACCAAAGGTTGCGAAACAGTCCACTCCGCGTCAACGGTTGCGACTGTTGGGCTGCCAACAGACACGTCTGCTGGGACGAAAGGGTGCAACCTTTCGTTCGGATTCAAACCTGTTGGCCCTCTCCTGGAAAGCTATATATAGCCCTCCATACTCTCTATTGAAACACACCAAGACAACAACAACTTCTCTTCTTTCTCTCTAAAATTCTGAACTGCAAATTAAGTTTTGCGTTCTGAATTAGATAGTAGAGTTCTGAAGTGAAGTGACTTCCAACCTGAAGTGGGTGATCCTCCAAAAGAGTAAGACAAATATTCATTTGAAATTTGTTATTATACCGCTGCTTTGCTAATCCTGTGTAGGTACTGGTTGATTACGGTTCGACCGTACGGTGATTTGGTAGTGCTATCCAAATACCGTGAAGAAGTGTTGTATCTTGGGAGACCAGCGTCCATTATCCCGTTAGCACCGGTGCGGGGGACGTAATTGTCTTAAGGAGATTCGCTCTAAGCGTACCTCACTTCAAATACTGTATAAGTGGATTAAATCCTTTATACAGGGGATATACTTTACAGTATATCGAGATTGACTTAGATTCAGTCTAAGTGATGCTGTATAAGTGGATTAAGTCCTTTATACAGGGGATATACTTTACAGTATATCGAGACTGACTTGGATTCAGTCTAATTGGTGCTTAAACCAAGGAAGGAAATTGAAAGGTGGTTCTTAAATTAAGGAACGTTCTATTGAACGGAAAACCTCCCACCTGATATTTGCCGACCTGGCCAATTAGATTGTTGATATCTCAGTGATCTTGATTAGTTGTCAGATTGATTCTTGTTAAGCAGGATACCCAACAATCTTAAGACAATTACTATTGAAGTTACTAACTTCAGTTCTGCTTGAACTTGCAGAAGATGTCTGAGACAAATCAAGATAGTACAAGTAAGGCACCAAACATGCTACAAGCATTGATGCCTACTCCACTTCCTAACCCGAAGCCGGAGAAGCCAGGAAAATTTGATGGCACAGAATTCAAGAGGTGGCAACAGAAGATGATCTTCTACTTGACCACTCTTCATCTGGCCAGATTCCTGGAGGAAGATCCACCAGAGCCTGCAACTGATGCATGGACTCAATGTGACTTCCTTTGCCGAAATTATGTTCTTAATGGACTGGATGACTCTCTTTATAATGTTTACAGTCCAATCACTACGGCAAAGAAGTTATGGGCCAGTCTTGACAAGAAGTACAAGACTGAGGATGCTGGTACCAAGAAGTTCGTTGTAGGACGATTTCTGAAGTACAAAATGGTGGATAGCAAGACTGTAATCAGTCAGGTGCAAGAGTTCCAACTTATCTTGCACGAGATAGAAGCTGAAGGTATGATCCTACCTGAAACTTTTCAGGTTGCTACTATCGTGGAGAAACTCCCACCTGCGTGGAGAGATTTCAAGAACTACCTTAAGCACAAGCGAAAGGAGTTGAAGTTGGAAGATCTCATTGTGAGGCTTCGAATCGAGGAGGACAACAGAAAGTCCGAGAAAAGGAGCAGTAAGAACTCCTACGAAGCAAAAGCCAATGTGATCGAGAACTCAAAAGGAAAAGTGTCTACTTCCAAAGGCTTAAAGCGGAAGAAGATTTCCCAGGGGTACAAGGGCAAGATCCAAGAAGGCAAGAACATGCGCTTCAAGGGAACCTGCTACATCTGCAACAAAGAGGGGCATAAGGCGAATGAATGTCGCAGCCATCTCAATGTTGCAATGATGGACAAAAAGTCTGTGTATTTGTACCCGAAGCTTATAAATAAAAGAAATTCTTCTGTTTATTTGCTTGAGTCTCCTATTTTGTGGCATGCTAGATTAGGGCATGTAAATTACAAGTCTTTGAAAAACTTGTCTAATCTGGGATATATTCCTAAACTCAACTTGAAAGAAATTCGCAAGTGTGAGGTTTGTGTTGAGACCAAGTTGGCGAAAAATTCATTTCACTCAATAGATCGAAATACAGAACCTTTAGGGTTAATTCATAGCGATCTGTGTGACTTGAAATTTATGCCAACTAGAGGCGGTAAAAAGTATTTCATTACTTTTATCGATGACTGTACAAGATACTGTTATGTGTATCTTTTAAACAGTAAGGATGAGGCAATAAATATGTTTACAACATATAAAGCCGAAGTTGAGAATCAACTCAACAAGAAAATCAAGATTCTAAAATCCGATAGAGGCGGAGAATATGAATCAAATGATTTTAGTGAGTTATGTGCTAGTTTTGGTATAATACATCAAACTACAGCACCATACACTCCTCAGCAGAATGGAATTGCTGAACGGAAGAACAGAACTTTGAAGGAGATGGTGAATTTCATGCTCGTAAGTTCTGGAGCTCCGCAGAACTTGTGGGGGGAAGCTCTATTAACTGCAAATCATATTCTAAATAGAGTACCCCACAAGAAACTTGGTCTTATACCATTTGAGTTATGGCATGGAAGGATACCTTCCTACCATTATCTCAAAATGTGGGGGTGCCTTGCAAAGGTGCTGGCACCATTACCCAAAAGACTAAGTTGAGAGCAAAAACTATGGACTGCATATTCATAGGTTATGCCTTGAATAGCAGTGCCTACAGATTTCTAGTTCATAAATCAGAAATACCTGATATTCATGTAAACATGATTATCGAATCTCGAGATGCTGTGTTCTTTGAAGACATCTTTCCGTACAAACGGGAAGCAGATAAGACTTCTGGGAAAAGAACACACGAGATGGCGTTCAGGGACGAAAGTTCCAAGGAACCGAATGTAAATGCAGAAACTGAACCAAGAAGAAGTCAGAGATCTAGAATCTCAAAATCTTTTGGTCCAGATTTCATAGCATACGCTATTGAGAGCGAGCCTCAAACATTTAAAGAGGCTATGTCAACCCCAGAAGCACAAATATGGAAAGAAGCTATAAATAGCGAAATAGAATCCATACTAAGTAATCATACTTGGGAATTGGTAAACTTGCCTCCTGGAAGTAAACCAATTGGGTGTAAGTGGATTTTCAAACGAAAATTAAAACCCGATGGATCTATCGATAAGTACAAGGCTAGATTAGTAGCCAAGGGTTATCGACAAATAGAAGGACTTGACTACTTCGATACTTATTCACCAGTAACAAGAATAACGTCCATTCGGATGTTAATTGCAATTGCAGTATTGCACAACTTAGATATCCATCAAATGGATGTCAAGACTGCATTCTTAAATGGTGAATTAAGTGAAGAGATATATATGGAGCAACCTGAAGGATTTAAAGTCAAGGGCCAAGAACACAAGGTGTGTAAATTGGTAAAATCCTTATATGGTTTAAAGCAGGCTCCTAAACAATGGCATGAGAAATTTGATAGTGTCATGATCAAAGATGGATTCACTATCAATGAATGCGATAAGTGTGTTTACACAAAAACAGTTGGAAACGCATGTATCATTGTTTGTCTTTATGTAGACGACATGTTGATACTTGGGACTAATATTGAGATTATTAAGTCCACTAAAAGAATGTTATCCAACAGTTTTGATATGAAGGATCTGGGGGTTGCTGATGTAATTTTAGGAATTAAAATTACTAGAACACCAGATGGAATCAGTCTATCTCAATCTCACTACGTGGATAAGATGATAGAAAGATTCAAGGATCATGGGATAAAAGAGAATACAAATCCTTTTCTCCCACACGTCCACCTTCATAAGAATACAGGAACTGGGATACGCCAGTTGGAGTATTCTCAGATTATCGGAAGTCTAATGTATTTGATGAATTGCACTAGACCCGATATTGCTTACGCTGTAAGCAAGTTGAGTAGATACACTAGTAATCCTAGTGATCTACATTGGACCGCTCTACTACGAGTATTGGGTTATGTATCACATACCAAGGAATATGCCTTGAGATATGGAAAGTATCATCCTATACTGGAAGGATACAGTGATGCTAATTGGATTGCAGATTCTGAGGAATCAAAATCAACTAGCGGATACGTATTTACTCTAGCAGGAGCAGCGGTATCATGGAAATCTTCTAAGCAAACATGTATTGCCCGTTCCACTATGGAATCGGAATTCATAGCCTTAGATAAGGCTGGAGAAGAAGCGGAATGGCTTCGACAATTCTTAGAAGATATACCGTTATGGCAAAATCCAGTGCCCGCTATATGTATACACTGCGACAATCAAGCAGCTATATCTAGGGCACAAAATGTGATATACAACGGTAAGTCTAGACATATTCGTCGTAGACATAATACCGTGAAGCAGTTGCTCTCAAATGGAATTATCTCTATTGACTTTGTATCGTCAAAGGATAATTTAGCGGATCCGCTTACTAAAGGTTTAAGTGGAGAGCGTATAAACTGCGCATCGAGGGGAATGGGTCTAAAAGCCTAACCTTACCGAGTCAGCTTAATGGAAACCTCACTTAGCGACTGGAGATCCCACGGACTAAGTTCAAGAGGAAAAACTAGTTATGATTGACTCAGCAAGTAAGCACTTGGGAGCTTGACTCCAATCCATTCCTAAGGTGCACATAAGTGCTTTTCTACAAGTGGATTAAGGATAAGCTTAACGCTTTTAATGATGCCTATATCTTGTTACTAAATAAGTGGAGTAGAGTAGACTACTCTTAATAGGTCCATCACCTATGTGAGTATAGAGTTGGGTCGGCTCTTTGGGAATCTCTATGGAGGCTGTTATTCCCTAAAGATACTCTCTGAAACCAAGAATGTCCAGGGCCAAAACGGACACAACAGAGAACCAAAGTTGATTTGGAAAGTCACTGTGTGAAGCTTGTTGACTTGACTTACACTAACGGCTAACAGTTCAAGACCTAGTTCACTGATTAGCCAGTAAGTCCGATAAACCTTTCGCTATGGAAGGTTCAAGACCTAGTTCACCTATCCTTATGCAGTTTCTTTTCTAAAGTACCTTACACAATAGAGTCAGTCTCTTTGTGTGTCATTTCCTTGAATCTCCATTCATTGTGGGGGATTGTTGGAATTGAAGAATATAAAGGTGAATCTTCGAGTTGAATTATGGCGAGATCCGTTGATCGAATCAACTGGATGATGGTTGGAGTGTGTTCTCCTTCCATTGGGGATGAACGTGGTATATTCACATGTTCAATTCCGACTTCGAATGAATGAGATATTCAAGTCCAAAGATTGCCTAATTCAAAGTCAAAACGGGACTAAAGGTAGCTTAAAGCATTTAGTTCCACATTGGCCGTGGGATGGAAGCTTGTGTAGTATAAATAGAGAAAATTGAGAACAAAGGGCGTGCCCTTTGGGTACTTGGAGTTTTCGCGCGCGAAAAGGAGGGAACTATGCACGTACATACGTGCGCGCACGCGCGGCGCCGGCGCCGGTGCCGGTGCCAGTGCCGGGCCGGGTCGGGCTCGGGCTCGGGTCCGGGTCTGGGTCTGGGTCTGGGTCTACTGGACTCGGGTTCAGATCTGAGTCTGAGTTCCCTACCTGGCCTGATTCTTTTGAATCAGGTTCCAAGGACCCGCTCTTGTTGCGAACCTGTTGGATTGCCAACGGTTGCGCACCTGTTGGACTGCCAACGGTTGCGCACCTGTTGGACAACCAAAGGTTGCGAAACAGTCCACTCCGCGTTAACGGTTGCGACTGTTGGGCTGCCAACAGACACGTCTGCTGGGACGAAAGGGTGCAACCTTTCGTTCAGATTCAAACCTGTTGGCCCTCTCCTGGAAAGCTATATATAGCCCTCCATACTCTTTATTGAAACACACCAAGACAACAACAACTTCTCTTCTTTCTCTCTAAAATTCTGAACTGCAAATTAAGTTTTACGTTCTGAATTAGATAGTAGAGTTCTGAAGTGAAGTGACTTCCAACCTGAAGTGGGAATCCGCGATTTCCAGCATAAAGTGGGAATCCGAAGCGACTTCCTAAAGGAGATTCTGCCAAATTCTTCAACCTTCCTACATCCTTAACAGTGGGTGATCCTCCAAAAGAGTAAGACAAATATTCATTTGAAATTTGTTATTATACCACTGCTTTGCTAATCCTGTGTAGGTACTGGTTGACTACGGTTCGACCGTACGGTGATTTGGTAGTGCTATCCAAATACCGTGAAGAAGTGTTGTATCTTGGGAGACCAGCGTCCATTATCCCGTTAGCACCGGTGCGGGGGACGTAATTGTCTTAAGGAGATTCGCTCTAAGCGTACCTCACTTCAAATACTGTATAAGTGGATTAAATCCTTTATACAGGGGATATACTTTACAGTATATCGAGATTGACTTAGATTCAGTCTAAGTGATGCTGTATAAGTGGATTAAGTCCTTTATACAGGGGATATACTTTACAGTATATCGAGACTGACTTGGATTCAGTCTAATTGGTGCTTAAACCAAGGAAGGAAATTGAAAGGTGGTTCTTAAATTAAGGAACGTTCTATTGAACGGAAAACCTCCCACCTGATATTTGCCGACCTGGCCAATTAGATTGTTGATATCTCAGTGATCTTGATTAGTTGTCAGATTGATTCTTGTTAAGCAGGATACCCAACAGAGAGGAGAAAGAGGAGCGCTGAGAGAAGCTTGGCCATTTGGGGGAAGAAAGAGTTGAAAGAGAGGCTTGTGAGAGAGGGGATTGGTTTATTTATAGAGGAGTTTGGGAGTAAGTGTGAATTTTTATTTGGAAATCTTTCCCTAAAGAGAGTTGTAGTAACGTTTAATGTAAGAAGGGAGAATTGTTGGCCCAAAGGCCCTTCACCCTAGTTTTGATGATGATCAACTCATGAAGTTATGATTTCTAATGATCTTGTGTTTAATTAGTAACAGATTCTTTATCAAGATCTTAGTAGGTGCATAGCTCAACAAAGGATAAAAGAACAAGATTTGGAGCTTGCATGTGGTGATCCAAGGAGTTTTTGGATCAAGCTTGGACCAAGTCAAGAAGATGAGAAGCCTTCAAGGGAAGACTTCAAGAAGTTGAAGACTTGGGTCTAGGTATAGAATTTGTATTTTTGTTTTAGTAAAAATGTAAAGGATAGATAGTTGGTGGATTGCTCAAGTTATATCACACACACACACTCTTGATAGAACTCTTGATTTAATTGATTTCATAAAAGATTTCTTTTTAGAAAAGAATTTTTTTTAGATTTTCTTTGAGACAAAATATAAAAACTTTGGGTTTTGGTATTTCTATCATATATATATCTTTTCAAACCATAACCAAGTTTAGAGCTTTATGATCAAAACATAGATATTTTCTTATTGATTGTGTAGTGGATCATATCCATACACACAATGCTTTAAAATGAACTCAAATATCTTGTTTTTGTATTTGATGAAGATTTAGAAAAACAAGTTTGGAAAAACATGTTTTGGAAAAATACATGTTGGTTATTGAGCTAATATTTCCAAGTTACAAAAATAGACCAAAACATATATAACATGTCTTGATTTTGTGCAAGCATGTTTGTTCTTTCAAGTTTATTGGTAAAACTATTTTTGTAAAATTTCTATGTATTTTTAGGATTTTATAAAAGATTTTTAATCCTGTTTTCTGTCCTGGAAACTGGCTGACAGGCCAAACCGGTCGACCGGTCCGGTCGACCGGTCCGGTCGACCGATGTGCACAGCCCTGTGCACGTTGTCAGCACAGTGGCCGGTCGACCGGGTCGGTCGACCGACCAAGAGAGTTTGCTCTCTGGAAATGTCCAGTCGACCGATAGGTCGACCGACAGTTCATTCCAGGTTATCGGTCGACCGAGCCGGTCGACCGGTGGCTGCAACGGTCAGAAAAATGACCGTTGGCCGGTCGACCGGCGGTCGACCGACAGCACTGACACAGCCCCAACGGCTCTATTTTCTGGGAGCCTATAAAAGGGGGTTTTGTCTATTGTTTTAAGGTTAAGATTTTGGAGATTTCTTGAGCTGTTTTTCTGATACTTTTAGAAGAGTTTTCTCCACAAAATAGAGTGCTAATACTTCCAATCAAAAGGGAGTTTTTATCAAGAGAGTGTTAAAGTGATTTCTTGTGTTTTCTACCAAAGCTTTCTTTCCTTGATTTTCTCACACCACACTTGAGCTATCCATTGCTAGATATTCCTATAGGTGTGTTGTAGTGAGAGTGCTCTTTAGGTGATCAAGTGTTGTGATCATCAAAGAGATTTTTCTTGTTACTTTGAGGAGACGGGCAAGTGTGCTCGTTGTGGTGTGGAGTTCGGTTGTGAACTCTTTGGTAGAGGTACGGCCTCGGCGAGTCGGTGGACTTGCGTGTGTACGGGACTTGGGAGTCCGAGGGTTTGTAGGTGTACGGCACCGAGGAGAGATCCGGTGGGATCTTACATAGTGGAAATCCTTCGTGTGTCGAAGGCGGGGATGTAGAGCAAGTGTGCTCGAACCTCGAAACAAACCCTTTGTGTTTGCGATTGCTTACTCTTCCCTCTCTCTCTCTTTGTCTCTATTTTATATCTTGCATTCAATTTATTGTGTTCATCTTATATATGCATGATATATTCCCTTGTGCTCATAATTGATATACATACTTGCTTGGGATTGTTGTTAACACTAGTATTCAACCAAGAGAGCCAACGCGGCACCTCAACCCATTCAAGGGGAATCTAGAGGAGCTTGTCCAGAGCCTCGCAAGGGGAATTCGGCAACACTCTTGTGTTATACATAAGTGTTTAATTAAAAGAAATTTTAATTTGGTCAACTTAGTTTTTTATTCCGCATTATTTGTTCATAAGTGACCATTAGATTAGCCATCACCTATTCACCCCCCCTCTAGGTGATCTTACAAGAATATGAGGGGAATAGATTTTGGTAAGGTTGGGTGTTGGGTTTGTGAGAAGTGACTGTCAAGTTTTTAGTTTAGGTTGTTTGTTTATTAGAGACGAGTGAGATTAGTTGGAAAATTTTTCTAATTATTTTTTCTAATAAAAATTACTCTATTGTGAGCCAAATTTGAAACTCACACCTCTTCTTGCATAATTCTGTTAAGCTTTAATTTTACTATTAGTTTTATTTTAAAAAAAACGGTCACAACTTGGACGTGAGATTTCTAACAACCTACCAGAGGTGCAATCATAAGATGTTAATGACATTTTGATTTATTAATTCCAACTATTATGCATGAGAAATTCTAAATGTAGTTGATATTTGCTAGGTTAATTGTGATTTGAAAATACTTGTCAGATCTTACCCATTAGTTAACACAGATCGTGAAAAGTCATCTATTCAAGTTTAGACTGCGATATTTATAAAAGAGCCACACAATCGCGCAAAGAATAAAAATAAAGGGTTTATTTGAAAATATGGCATATTTAGGCTCTAAACGGGTCAGTATTCACTAAGGTCTCGTTTAATTAGTCTTAGGATAATAAATGGATTGAAAATTCCAATGCAGTTGCACTTCTAAATACACCTGGGCTCTCGTCCTTCCAATCTTTCTTCTACCTCCATTTCCGGCGTTGTACATCTCAGTGATTTTTACGTTGAAGGAATGTATTGTGTTGCAGAAATAGTCTTTTCAAGTACAACATACTAAAATAACCCTTCATATTTCTTATTTTTCTTTTCTTTTAGGGTTACACAACCCAAATACTAAATTGAATTTGCTGCAAGAAACTTATACTGCTATGACACAGTTAATTTTATCTTAAGTTAAACATAATAAATTATAGCTTGCATATGTATGTTAAGTATAAGTTTAGCGTCAAGACTTAGGGCTTAATTGGTTGCTGCAAGTGCAAGTCCCGCTTGCAGCGTAAAAATTTCGAGTGTTTGGTTGCAATTTGCATTGCAAAGCCTACTTGTAAGATCAAGTAATTAATTTGAGGCTCACTTGCAAACCTACTGCACACTTGTGAAGCCCACTTAGAGACCTTATAGTTAATTTTGAGACCCCCTTGTACTTACATTATTATTAGATTAATATTTTTTTAGTAGATCAATTTTGTAATTATTAGATTAATCTTTTTTTATTATAAGATTAATATTTTCTAATTGGTAGATTAATTTCTAATTATAAGATAATTATTATTAGATTAAAGTTTTTATTAGATTAATATTTTTAAATATTTTTAGTTAGTATATTATCTTTTTTATTTAGTAGATTATTTTTTTATTAGATTAATTTTTTATTATCATATTAAAATTTTTATATTATTATATTAAAGATTTTATATTATTAGATTATATTTTTAATAATTTTTAAATAGTAGATTAATCTTTTTAATTAGTAGATTATTTTTATTATTAGATTAATATTTTTTAATATTAGATTAATCTTTTTATTAGGTTAAAGTTTTTTATTATTAGATTAATATTTTTTAATTATTAGATTAAAAAAATTATTATTAAATTTAATTACTTGAAATATATACTTATGTCGTGTAAATCTCATCTGCATGCTCACAACCAACAACGTAAATTGAATTCCCATTTTGCTTTACAGTTCTACAAAATATCGTAGCTAACAATATAGCTCACCGCTTACACTTTCATATAAGTCTAACACTTGAAAGCTTACAAGCGTAAAACACACTTACAACTGCAAAAGAGTTCACACTTATCACTTATGACTTACGGCTACTTATGACCACTTGCAAGTAACCAAACAACCCTTTAGTTTAGCCAGCCATGCGAAGATATAGTAAAGATCAGGTTTGAAGCTGGGGGCTTGAGTTTTATTTATCTGCAGACAACTATGGCGTCAAATATGAAACAATCGAATCACATAATGGTTCCTTATTCAATACATGTAAAGAGTTTCTGAGTTGGGTATCCAATATCGTTCATGTTCATGACTGTAAAAAAAAAAGTAATATCATATATGTTTATTATGAATTCAAATACAAAGGCACTTTTTTTTAGTGAAGGGATACATGAAGGTACTCAATGTCACTCGTGCGCGAGAGCTCGTACCGGCAACCTGTGAGTGAGTGGAGCTATTCGAACCCAAAACCGATCAGGATGCCACTTGCGGGGGACTACAAAGGCACTACTTGTCTGTGTCTATTGGCATTTTTGCTGTAGCGTGAGTACATGCAATTGCTGGTACCTATGACTGAAAACATTTCCCCATTTACACACCAATATACCATTAGTTAGAGGGACAGAGAAGTGGCAAGACAATTTAGAAAGTTAAGGGCCTCGTGTCATTGCTCTTGGCAGTAAGAACACATGCACTACAGCCAAAAAGAGGAAGGTTGGGGGACAATTTGACTTGAACGTTTGATGAATATTGCTGGGGTTGAAAGTCAGTGATCTCACAAGCCAAGAGGCTCAACGAACTCATCACATGGGATGTGGCATTTTGTTTGCAACAACTCATGGTCACGCTAGAGAAATTAAGGATTTGTGTGACCCATGTGATCAATAATAATATCTCATTAAATCAAACTACAAACTTAAGCGGCCTATTTTCCCCAAAAAAATAAAAAAATAAACCTGTAAATTTAAAGAGATAAGAATAATGCCAATTCTTTCTAACTTAGTCGGATATATGAATGTCGTGCTGAGAGAGGAGGCCCACGTTTCAGTCTCAGGTAGAGATTTTGTCAAATTCACTGACTAATTAACAAGAAAAACCCTTGATGTAGAATTAATATAAAATTTAGTTAGGTAATCGAGCCTAATCGAAGAATAAGAGAAATTTTGAAGACTAATTGTTAGTTGTACTATCACATATGAGAAGGCCTTTTAGTACGACTATAAATACAAGTTTTTTTTGTAGAACAAGGAAAATTTTGAAGAGTAATTGCTAGTAGTAATGCTATCACATATGAGAACACCTTATAATATAACTATATATTCAAGTCTTTATGTAGAGTAAGGGAAATTTTGCTAATTGTACTATCACATATGAGAACACCTTATAGTATAGTACAACTATATATACAAGTCTTTTTTGTAAAAGAAGAGAAATTTTACTAGTTGTACTAACACATATGAGATCACCTTGTAGTACAGCTATACGTACAAGTCTTTTGGTAGAATAAAAATTTTAGAAAGTAATTGCTAGTTGTGCTATCACATATGAAAACACTTATAGTATAACTATATATGCAAGTCTTTATGTAGAACAAGGGAAATTTTGCTAGTTGTACTATCACATATGAAACACCTTGTAGTGTAGTACAACTATATATACAAGTCTTTTTTGTAATAGAAGAGAAATTTTACTAGTTATACTAGCACATATAAGATCACCTTGTAGTACAAGTATACGTACAAGTCTTTTGGTAGAATAAAAATTTTGAAAAGTAAATGCTTGTTATACTATCACATATGGAAACACCTTTAGTACAACTTTATATGCAAGTCTTTATGTAGAACAAGAGAAATTTTGTTAGTTGTACTATCACATATGAGAACACCTTGTAGTGTAGTACAACTATATATACAAGTCTTTTTTGTAAAAGAAGAGAAATTTTACTAGTTGTACTAAGACATATGAGATCACCTTGTAGTACAACTATACGTACAAGTCTTTTGGTAGAATAAAAATTTTGAAAAGTAATTGCTAGTTGTACTATCACATATGAAAACACCTTATAGTACAACTATATATGCAAGTCTTTATGTAGAACAAGAGAAATTTTGCTAGTTGTACTATCACATATGAGAACACCTTGTAGTGTTGTACAACTATATATACAAGTCTTTTTTGTAAAAGAAGAGAAATTTTACTAGTTGTACTAACACATATGAGATCACCTTGTAGTACAACTATACGTACAAGTCTTTTGGTAGAATAAAAATTTTGAAAAGTAATTGCTAGTTGTGCTATCACATATGAAAACACATTGTAGTACAACTATATATGCAAGTCTTTATGTAGAACAAGGAAAATTTTGCTAGTTGTACTATCACATATGAGAACACCTTGTAGTGTAGTACAACTATATATACAAGTCTTTTTTGTAAAAGAAGAGAAATTTTACTAGTTGTACTAACACATATGAGATCACCTTGTAGTACAACTATACGTACAAGTCTTTTAATAGAATAAAAATTTTGAAAAGTAGTTGCTAGTTATACTATCACATATGAAAACACCTTATAGTACAACTATATATGCAAGTCTTTATGTAGAACAAGAGAAATTTTGTTAGTTGTACTATCACATATGAGAACACCTTGTAGTGTAGTACAACTATATATAGAAGTCTTTTTTTTAAAACAAGAGAAAATTTATTAGTTGTATTAACACATATGAGATCACCTTATAGTACAACTATACATACAAGTCTTTTCGTAGAATAAAAATTTTGAAAAATACTTGCTAGTTGTACTATCACATATGAAAACATCTTGTAAGATAACTATACACACTAGTCTTTTGGCAAGATAAAAATTTTGAAGAGTAATTGCTACATCACACATGAGAACACCTTATAATACAACTATATATGCAAGTTTTTTTTGTAGAACAAGAAAAATTTTACAAAGTAATCGCTAGTTGTACTATCACATATGAGTACACGTTATAGTACAACTATATATAAACATCTTTTTGTGAGTATGGATGTAAATGTTGCAGGTTAATATATCATTGGTATTGATCATGATCAACATCAAATGTTACCCTAACCCCCCCCCCCCAAAAAAAAAAAAAAAGAGAAAAAAAAAAAATTATTATCTGTGAAACTAACTTTGGTGGTAAATGATTTAGTTCGCGTTCTGAAAAATCTCACAGTTCAAGTCGAAACTACTCATGTTTGTTAAAAGTTTTTTATTGAAAGAACGCTGCACGTTGTATCTCTCAGAGCCTGAGCCTGTACTATGTAGGACCATGAGTTAATACACTACTATAGATACTATAGACAAAAAAAGTAGCACAAAGAGTATACTTTGTAGTACTAGGTTTTTTATGTTGTTTTTTTTTTTTTTTTTTGGGAGAAAATTTATAGTACCAGGAGTTAATACACTTCTAAGGCCAAAGAAACTAGTACAAGAGGTATACTATAGTTGAAAAAAAAAAAAAAAATCAAATAATCCCAGTAGTTCGAACTCAAACTCGAAAGAAAATAGTACAAAAATGGTTGCAAACAAGCAGTATCCAACAATCTAATGGGTTGAATTGAAACAAATCCGAGTCCAAATAAAATGGGTACAGTCGTATAGTCAGCATATTGGGTTCATATTGGGTATGAATACATCAAAGCATAAAACTCCGGTCACTGGTGATTATGGTGTCACTGATAATTTTTTTTTTTTTTTTTAAAACCAACTCAACTCAAGTTCGTTCCCCCTCAGAGTATGAAACTTTGAAATGATTAATCAAAAACTACAAATTTCATTGTAGGACAGTGACAAAACTTCATTGTTGTGTGAAAAAGGCTGAGGTGCAAATCTCACTTGGACGATGCAATCTATATTTCAGGGAGGAAAAAGAAAAAAAGAAAAAAAAAACTGAAGGTCTGTAAGCTTTAGGAAAATGACAAAGCCCGTATGACTAAGGGCGTGTTTGGTTTCAAGGAAGTGGGCGGAAGTAAGAAAATGAGGAAGTATAATTGTTCAATTCTCTATCTATTCAAACACCGGAAAAGAAAAAAAAGAAAACCCTTTTTTCTTTTTCTCTTTTCCTTTTTACAAAATCACTTCCTCACTTTCAGGGTGTTACAGTTAATTTTACAGTCATGTAAATCTCATTTATAATAAGTTGTAACTCAAAACAGTTAATTTTGTAATCATGTATATAACTTGCATTTTAATTACAATTTAATTTTTATTTTTCCTAATTAATTTTTATTTTAATATTATTTTACGGTCAATATTGTTGTCAACTTTTTCACTTTCACTTTCACATTATCATCCAAACACCGAAAAAGACATAACATTTTTCAAATCACACTTCCCAACAACTTTCAAACACCGAAAAACTCACTAACTAATTCTCAAGTTTCAAAGAGAACTATTACTACTTTCCCACTTCGACCCCTAACCAAACAGCCCCGAAATTGGGACTGAACCTTCAACGAAAAGCTCAAGTATGATTAGTGGGATGAACTATTAGGCCAATCAAAGGTTAAATTGTTTCGTTCTATGGATGCAAGCTCGATGCGTAATTCCATTGGGCTGAAAACGGGCCAGATTGTGATTGTGAGCTGTGACCTACTTTTCCTTTTCTTACATGGGAAGTGATTCACATATAGATTGGAGCTACATAAAGATATACCTTTAAATATTTATCTCAATATCGGTTTATTTAAACCTCCTATATTCACCAAAATTGTGTATATTCATATCAACATCCAAAATTTTAAAATAATCATAGTTCATGGTTCATCAATTGTGTCCAAATCCTTGTCATGTCTCCTGATCGATTTGGCATTCGGGGTGTACACTCACAGAGTCACAGCGATGATAATGGCCTCAGCAAGTTCTGGGCCCCGATTATGAAATATTTAAGGCCTTGAATTGGGCCGCAACTCGGGTCCCCCGCTATAATTCAACCATAGACCCAGATCTAAGGCCTTATGGCTGACCTTACCACTATTTATAAATTAAAAAAATAATAATAATAAAAAAGCCATAGGAACCCAAGTGAAATTTGTTGAAATTTTGTTTCCATTTTTTTCTTTCTCTAAAATCCAACATTTGTGTTGGTCCCTGGTGTCTCCGGGAGTCTCTGTCGTTTCTTCCTTCTCTCTCGAGCATTCTCAGCCATGAGTGGAGAGAAAGAAAAAAAAAGAAGGAAAAAAAAAAGTTAATCCAAAACACCGTGATAATGACTAGGATTGCCACTACATTCTCAATCTTGAGCTCAAAAAATGAATCAATTCTTTCTTCCCCCTCTTCTTCTCCTCTGTTTTCAGTGTCATCACAGAGCGCAGGCTGCTACGTTCACAGTGGTGAACAAGTGCGACCGCAACGTGTGGCCCGGTGTGCTCTACAATGCCGGCAGCGACCCGATGGGCTCCACAGGATTCGTCCCGCGGACGCTTACAGTGCCAGCGGGCTGGGCCGGCCGCTTCTGCGCCCGAACCGCCTGCGCATTTCGATAGCCACAGAGTCGATCTTACTTTGCCCAGTGAATAAGATGTTGCGTTTTAAGAATACAAAGCTTTTAAGACTTTTGAACCTCTTATAATAAGAGTGTCAATCTCATGTGTCAACACGACATTAATCCTCTTATAATATGTGTATAGCTCACATACAAACCAAACTGTTTGCGGAGGTAATTGCACGACAGATGATTGCGGGTCCAATCAGATCGAAGTGCAATGGTGCCACCGGCGACCTTAGCAGAGTTCAGGCTCAATGGGGATGCTGGAACGGATTTCTACGATGTCAGCCTTGTTGACGGGTAATGTATCCAAATTCAATATTCTAACTGTTATGAAATTAGCTACCAAATTAGAATCTTAATCTGAAGAATATGTGCGGGAAAAAGCTCAATTTTTCAGTTTTTTATCAGGTTGTATCTAATAAAATATTCTTTTTTAAATAATTAACTAATCCAAAGTTGTGTTCGTGCTTTGTTCTTTTGCACTTTTAGACTTGCTATAATGTTGAGAGGACCAAATTGGTTCATACTTAAACAACTTAGCAAATCTTGATGCACATTATATTATATAAATTGTTATTATCTGCTTTCATTTGTATTGCTCACGGAATTAATTATGTGATCCTGTATTGCATTTCAGTATCTCATTTGGTCATGTGGATAATTATTTAATTAGGTAACATGTCATGGTTTCAGCAAATTTCTCCCACTTACACAAATTTCCCTCCAGAATTTCCTTAAAAATCTAAAAGAAAAGTGCAATTTAACACTGTCCAAATCGTCCTACAAGGATTTCATATATGATAATATGAACCATATCGCGAACATGAGATGAGTGTGATGTTTTCTACCAAAATTATCCAGTTTTTTTCAGTATGTGAAACGATTATAGATGTAGAAATTATACCAAAAACATCGGCCCAATTTTTTTTTTTCTTGAATTTTTTCTCCTCATGTTTTTCTTAATTTTTTACTATCTAAATAATTCTAGACTCAATAGCTTGTTTAAAGACTCCCAGGAGAGCTATCTCGAGCATTTTCTTGATGTCTTTTGTTGTGCTATCAAATCCAGGAAGTTCATTATCCGTCATTCAAAACTTGTGGAAATAAACTGTTAAGGAAGGCAATTCTCTCAAAAAAATTGCCTTGTTGCATGGAAAGAATGCCGAGAAGTAATAACGAATGGTCATAAACTAAGAAAAAGAAAGGAGAAAGGGTGCACACGCTCATAAACACGAAGCATAACAGATCCAACTTTCATACCGACATTGACAAATTGAATAGCAACAATTACAGACATAATTACAAAATAACATACTACATATAGAGAGGGAGAGAATACTCGCTACTCACCACCTCTTATCAACTCATCTTAATTACAAGTAGAAATGCAAAACCGCAATAAGCCACAAAGCCACAAATTACAAAGCATGAAATCACCATACACGTTCTAATGAGTAGAAGAAACAGAGGATGATTCATACACAGCACGAAGCAGCCTGCCCTCAAACCTCGCCGTGTTCTCATATTCCTGATGTATCGGAAGATCTTCCCGTGCATAAAAATATGTAAACGAATAAGCTTGTAAGAGATAAAGACATTCATTATAAAGTACCAAGTAGCGAAGAGGACACCGATCTTGCCAGAAAGGTCATCACTTGGAAAGATTAACTGGATGGCAAAAAAGAATGCCAATCCCGTGGAGAAAACAGCAATCCAAGTGATCGCCATTGAAATGTTAATCATGTACTTCCAGTGAGGGCATCCGCAGATCCATGAGTAGAATGATGCTCAGTGAAGAGAGCAGTGCAACCACGTCGCAAAGCAAAAATGCACCAAGCTTATCAGCCATGAGAGCCTGTCCAGGTATTAAGCCATCTCTCATATTATTTGATCGGGATGCCATTCTCTTTCCCGCGTCATCATATTGCGCAAAACCTCCAGGGGGATTCAGTCCTCCTTGAAATGTGACGGTGGCGATAAGCGTGGCCACAACCATCAGTGTGTTTGAGTCTTTTTAAACTCATCAGGGCCTTTGCAAGAGAAGAATGGGAAGATTTTGAAGAGCGTCTTCAGGCCTTTCCAGTTTATACAATACTTTACGGTTGGGTTACTGCTTTCTCCGACTTGTCCATTTGGTTGATGAGTTTCAACTGGTTGCATTGTTTCTTTTGTTGTTCCACCTGCTGCTCTGATCATCTCCCCCAATAACAAGTCCCCGTGCTCACTCGGTGACTCCAGCAACACATCAAGGACGGTGAAGCCTTTCTTGTTCGTGGAATTCACATCTGCACATGCTTTGTCCAGCAAAAACTTTATTGTCTGCAAGCACAATATAATGAAACTTGGAGCTATCAATGAGTACCCCCACTGAGACAAATCAATTGGTACCCCCACTGAGACAAAACTTTTCAAAACATGGACAAGTGGAGATATATAAAAACATGATAATGTTACAATCATCCAGATTTTGTTGTCGTCGTTCTTTCTTTTTTTTTTTTTTTTTTTTAAAGAAAAAGGCAGGACAGTTAATCCCACAGTGCAATGTAACATGTTCCCAGATAACCCTATTTAATATTGTTACAGTAATAACATTGTCATAACTTTTCATGATCCTAATTTATAGTCTTTGTTAGAATAGTTATTGGGCTATTGATTATTGCACTATTGGGCTTCTACACAACAGACCCATACCCATCATTTTTATTATATATATGTATTGTCTCTTCTTTATTATAAATCAATTTTTTTTAGGGATTTTTTATTTTTCTACATGGTATCAGAACAAGATAAATCCTAACCCTCAAATTTTCCCTTCCTCTCCTCCTAAAATTTGACCCCAAAAAAAATTACTGTTCACGTGAACAGTAACACGCGTTACTGTTCATGTGAACAGTAACATGTGTCACAACTACTCAAAAATTAGATTTTTAAATCTGATCTAGCTTTTTTGATGCTCTACAAACCCTAAATTGTGAGATCTGATCTGTTTACTACTCAAAAAAAAAATCATATTTTACATCTGATCTGACTTATTTGATGCCCTACGAGACTTTCCTAGTGAGATGTGCTCTTTTTATTGCTCAAAAATCAGATTTTTACATCTGATTTAGCTATTTAAGGCTGTCTATGCTACTATCTGGTAACTAAGTTACTTGTTTCTCTTCATTACTGACTGTTTACTGCTACTACTGGCTATCTTTCTGGTGATTCTATAACTGGCTGTGATGTCGGTTGTCTCAAGTACTTCATCCTCTCTTGTTCCTCCATCTTGGCTCTCTGATGATACTGCTCATGTTTTCTCGGATACTGCCTCTGCACCATTTGGTACTCCTACTGTTTGGATATCACAGGACGAGTATGACATGTTACGTTAGCTTGAGTTCTATCAGACAGGTGATTCATCAACTCATCCATCCTCTTCAGGTATGAATGCTTTTATTGTCTCTTCTCACAGACCTTGGATATTAGATTATGAGCCTCGTCTCACATGACAGATATTAAGGATAAATTCACCTCTTTACATCTTTTCACTCAATTTTTTCTGTTAACATTGCTGATGGTACACAATCTCTTGTCCTTGGTGATGGGGAAGTTCACGCTACTCCATCCTTAAACCTTAAAAATGTGTTATATGTTCTAAAATTTTCTATAAACTTGTTATCCATCAGTCAGTTTACCAAACAATATAATTGCAGTATAACCTTTTTTCCTTCTTACTATGTCTTTCAAGACTTGAAAACTGGGAGGAGGATTGATTCAGGTCATGAGAAAGAAGGCATGTACTATTTGGATGACGGAGTATCCCCTACAGGCTTAGTTGCAGGTCAGCCTGATCCTATTCTACTCTGGCACTGGCTTTTGGGTCATCCCTCATTGCAGAAGTTTTGATCGATAATTTCTGTTTTCTTTCTCTACACTTGGTTGTGCGTCTTGTGAGATGGGCAAGCATCATCGAGTCTCTTTTTCGAATCGAGTCAATAACCGTAGTAGTACTGCATTTGAATTAGTTCATTCTGATGTCTGGGGTCCTAGATGTGTTGCTTTTATCTAAAGATTTTAGATATTTTCTCATTTTTGTTGATGATTTCTCTCGTATGACTTGGTTATATTTGCTAAAAGAGAGGTATGAAGTTTCTGGTATCCTCGAACTTTTCCATAATGAAATAAAAACTCAATTTTCTACCTCTATCTGCGTGCTTCGTACTGACAATGCCCTAGAATATATGAAAAATAATGTATCTCTTTTTTGTTCTAAGAATGGGATATTCATCAAACCTTTTGCTCTCATACGTCCCAATAGAATGGTGTTGTGGAACGCAAACACGGACACAACTTAGATGTTGTTTGAACCATGATAATTCATATGCATGTTCCGAAGTAATTGTGGGGTGATACAGTGTTAAGCGCATGTCATTTGATTAATAGGATGCCATTCTCAGTTCTTTATGATAAAATCCCTTTTTCATGTCTATATCCTGACAAAAGTATCTTCTCAGTTCCTCCGCGTGTTTTTGGTTGTACATATTTTGTTCAGGATTTGTCTCCAAGTCTGGATAAATTGTCTCCTAGGTCCATAAAATGTGTCTTTGTAGAGTATTCTCGAACTTAAAAAGGATATCAGTGCTATACTCCATCAACCAAAAGTATTTTGTATCAGCTGATGTCACATTTTTTGAATCAGTTCCTTATTTTTCTCCACAAGGTCCAGTCACTGTATCAGAGAGTATTTCTCTTTCACTGTCTATTCCTTTACCTGCACATATTGTTGTCCATGATGTCTTTTGCCAGTATCATTAAAAGACACTACAATACCACTTGCACCAAAGCTATCTCGGAAAAAAGATTTCAGACATGTCTACACTCATCGACAAAAAGTTCCTACCTCTGAATCAGTTCTGGCCGCCTCCTCCCCAGTGGAAGGTCCACCTCCTCATCCTTCAATACCTTCTTCTGATTTTGAAATTCCTATAGGCCTCCGCAAAGGTAAACGATCTTATACTGATCATCCTATCTCTCATTTTATTTCATATGATCGTCTTACTTTCTCTTTTCGTCAGTCTGCCCTATTTTTGTCCTTTGTATTTTTACTCAGGTCGTATGAGAAGGCTATATTGATACTTGTCTGGAAGCAGGCTATGGATGAGGAGATGGGTGCTCTTATTTCTTGAAGAACTTGAGAGTTGGTCTCTGAACCCAAAGATGTTGTTGTGGGTTGTCGATGAGTTTATACCTTGAAGTATTGCCCTGATGGTTCAGTGGATAGGTATAAGGCCAGACTTGTTGCCAAAGGATATACTCAGACCTATGGCGTGGACTACTTTGAGACTTTTTCGCTAGTTGCTCGGCTGAACTCTCTTCAAATTTTATTTTCTATTGTTGTTAATATGGAGTGACCCTTATTTCAACTAGATGTCAAGAATACCTTTCTCTTTGGGGACTTGAAGGAGTTTATATGGAGCAACCTTCAGGATACATTATTCAGGGAGAGAATACTGTCTGTAGACTCAGGAAGGCGATCTATGGATTCAAACAGAGTCCAAGGGCATAATTTGAGAAGTTTAGCATGGTTATCTCTGATATCGGATTTGCTTGTTGTCATTCAGATCATTCAATGTTTGTTCGTCATACTAAGTCTGGCTCAGTGACACTGGCTGTGTATGTTGATGACATTTTTCTAACTGGAAGTGACTATGTGGCCTTAGCAGAAACAAAGAAGTATTTCAAACGACATTTTGTGACATAGGATATGGGAAAGCCAAAATATTTTTTTGGGATTGAAGTTACTTATCAAAAGTATGGTTTACTTCTATCTCAGAGGAAGTATACATTTGATCTCCTAGAGGAAACTGGTATGTTGGATTGCAAACCTGCTAGTACTCCAATGGAAGCAAATGTAGATTTATGATGTGATAATAGTCATCTACTTGATAACCCTGGACAGTATAGAAGATTGATTGGGAAGTTGATCTACTTGACTGTTACTAGGCCTGATATAACCTTTGTAGTTGGAGTACTTTGTAGGTTTATACATCAGCCTATAGAGGTTCACTGAACAGCTGCTCCGAAGATTTTTGCCTATATCAAATGCTCTCCTAGAAAAGGTTTGTTGTACAAGAAACTTGTACATGTTCGTATTTTTGACTATTCTGATTTAAGATATGCAGGTGACAAGGGAGATAGGAAGTCTACTACTGGCTATTGCACATTCGTTGGAGGAAATCTGGTGATATGGAGGAGTAAGAAATAAGATGTTTCTACATCTAGTATAGAGGCTGAGTATAAAGTCATGGCACATACTACTTGTGAAATGATGTGGCTGAAGAATCTATTATTGGAGTTTGATTTTCGTCATCTTGACCCTATGTCTATATTTTGTGATAATCAGTCTGCTATTTATATCACATAAAATCAGGAGTTACATGATAGGAGTAAGCATATAGTAACTATCATCTGGTCAGAGATGTATGGACCAAAAAAGTGGTTTCTCTCCCATTTACTCTATTTTCAAATCAGTTGGCAGATCTACTTACCAAAACACCTTCTCCAAGGTGTTTTCTGTCTTATGTAGCAAGCTGGACATCGTTGACATTTATGCTCCAGCTTGAGGGGAGTGTTAGAATAGTTATTGGGCAATTGGTTATTGAGCTATTGGGCTTCTATCCAACAGACCCATACTCATCATTTTTATTATATATATGTATTGTCTCTCTTTTATTATCAATCAATTCTTTTTTTAGGATTTTCTATTTCTCTACATTCTTCAATACTCTTGTTCCTATCATGATATTGATCTTTCTCTTGACATGTCAAATATTATATATCATTTATATGATTCTGTTTTAAGAGATTAGCCCTGCCATATAGAACGATTAATCAGTTTTCATGATTTTCTATGAGCCCAATTTACAAGAAGAAAGAAAAGAAATAGAGGAAGAAAGTAAAAATGAATTGAAAATGAACATGTATTGTACCTGGAGTTGTTTCCTTGCGGTGGCAAGATGCAATATGGTGTTGCCCTTGGCATCCCCCAGCTGAGAAGCTCATGATGACAGCTTTCCAACCTCTCAACCAAGAACTTGACTGCTTCAAAACTGTTGGACTTGACAACCAAATGAAGGATGCTATCTCCTAAGCAAGTCAATCCCCGCACGACTTCGTCCGAGCACGCACCGAGCAGCTCCTCCAACACAGGAACATTACCTGTCAGCGCCGCAGTATGTATGGGGAGCAATCCATACCTGTCTCGCACGCAGCAGATCTCAACGCCGATACTCGACTGCAGCAACTCTCTAACTACCAGCGAGCGTCCATTGGCACAAGCCAAGTGCAAGGCAGTAAGACCCTGAGTGTTGAAGCCAAGCGCGCATTCGGGCTTCCTTGCGAGGATCTCCTTAACAAAGTGTGCATGGCCAAGAGCAGCTGCGATGTGCAGGGGACTATCTGCAGGATGAAGAGTGTTGGGCCGGTGGAGGAGGAGGCCATCTTCTTGAAGCAGTTGACGAAGTTCCTCCAAGTCTCCAGCATGAGACGCTTTCTCCAGCCTTAAGTACATGCCCTCGTTTCTGGGCGGAATAGTTTGAGACTCCATGCTGATAGGAATAGAATTGCGATAGATAAATTGTAACAAGACCTATATCAATTTATAGACTTGGCTTCTCTCATTGCCTCCAACGAGAACTTGTATCAATTTCCTTCCCAATTCCCTATCATGGTGTTGTTCTTTACCATAGTCTTCCTCCCTCTCAGCTTCCTCTCCTTTCCGTTTTATTTTCTTTTTCTCAATTTTTCTCCACCACATAATCCCCTAAAAATATCCCACCGATTTTTTCTCCCTCCTCCTGTCATTAGGTTAAATTTTTTATTATTAAACTTAATTATTTGAAATATATATTTATGTCATGTAAATCTCATTTGCAAGCTCACAACCAAACAACGTAATTGAATTCTCATTTTACTTTACAGTTGTACAAAATATCATAACTGGCAATATAGTTTTCCACTTACACTTTTATATTACTAGCCACACACTTGAAAATATACTTGCGTAAAATTAAACTTGCAACTGCAAAAGAGTTTCGCACTTACGACTTACGGTCACTTGTGACCACTGGCAAGTAACCAAACGGTCCTTTAGTTAAGCTAGCCAAGCGAAGATACAGTAAAGATTTATTTCTCTGCAGACAACTATGGTTTCAAATATATGAAACAATCGAATAACATGACGGTTCCTCATTCAATAAATGTAACGAGTTTTGAGTTGGGTATCACATATCGTTCATGACTGTAAGAAAGTTATTTATTTCATTTACGCGATCGGATCTGGTCTTCCAACAGCCTAGAATCGCTACTGGAACAAAAAAAAAATGAC
Source organism: Agave tequilana (assembly GCA_038442645.1). Taxonomy (NCBI): domain Eukaryota; kingdom Viridiplantae; phylum Streptophyta; class Magnoliopsida; order Asparagales; family Asparagaceae; genus Agave; species Agave tequilana. Next base: position 61,901 of record JAVJIF010022131.1, read on the forward strand.
ATTAGTGTGCAATTCTATTGTGACTATTATCATAATTACCGTAGTAGACATATGTAGCGGTAATTATTATTGCTCCTAAATAGAAAAAATAAAACTATGAATATGTCTCTTGCAACTCTTAAAAAAAATATATTGACGCAGACAAAGAAGAGAACAACACCATCTAAATCTCGTTATAGCGCCAACGAGCCCTGAACGATACTTTCAGGTAGAATAATACTCAAATCTATGAGCAAACAACTCGAATCCACGAGCAAATGGGAACAACTCAAATCCATGAGCAATTTAAAAATAAACTTAATTCTATTAATCAAAATTGAATATAAAAACAAAAAACAATGGTCTCATATCTAAAAATAAAAGAAATACTACTCTAATATAAGGAAACCTAATTAAATAAGGAAAAAATAAAACCAATCAGAATTCAACTCATACTGAAAAACTCAATCTGATTCTGATTCGAATATTGTTGATAGGAGTGTAGCTGTTGACAGCTGAAGTAACCTGTTGATAGACTGTAGTGGTGTAAATCTCGAGAAAATCCTGGCAAAATCACTCTGTCAATAATACAAGAGACCTGTTGACAATTGAAGTGGACTGTTGACAACTGACAGGCTTGTTATTGTTCTGCTTTCTATATCAATATCATAATATCATATATATTTATTATGAATACAAAGACTCTTCTTGGCTGTGTCTAATTGACATTTTTGTTGTGGCCTGATTACATGCGATTGCTGGTACATATGACCGAAAACATTTCTTCAATTGACACAAACCAATGTACCATTAGTTAAAAGGACAGAGATGTGGCAAGACAAGCATAGAAGTTGAGGGCCTCGTGTCATTGCTCTTGGTAGCAAGAACACAAGCAACTCAACAAAAAAGTGGAAGGCTCAGGAACATTGTGACTTGAACGTTTGATGAATATTGCTGGGTTGAAAGCCAGTGATCTCACCAGCCAAGAGGCTCAACGAACTCATCACATGGGATGTGGCATTTTGTTTGCAACAACTCATGGTCACGCTAGAGAAATTAAGGATTAGTGTGACCCATGTAATCAATAATAATATCTCACTGAAACCACGATTCGGTTCATGTGTGTGAGCCACACACACATGCAATAAGAGGATCAATTCCGTGTTGACACGTGAATTGGATCTCTTATAATCTCTTATAATACGTGTGTGAGGCTCACAAACATAACATATTATAAGAGAATCAATACACGTGTCAACGCGTAATTGGTCTTCTTATTATATGTGTGTGTTGCTCACACAAATGAACCGAACCCCCCACCAAAAAAAAAAAACCTATAAATTTAAAGGATAAGAATAATGCCAATCCTTTCTAAGTTCTAAGTTAGTCGAACATATGAATGTGGTACTGAGAGAGGAGGCCTATGTTTCAAGTCTTAGGTGGATATTTTGTCAAATTCACTGACTGATTATCAAGAAAAACCCTTGATCTAGAATTAATATAAATTTAGTTAGGTAAGTCCAGCCTAACCGAAGAACAAGGAAATTTTGAAGACTAATTACTAGTTGTACTATCACACCTGAGAACACATTTTAGTATAACTATATATGCAAGATTTTTTGTAGAACAAGAAATTTTTTTTGAAGAGTAATTGCTAGTTGTATTATCATATATGAGAGTACCTTGTAGTACTAGTATATATACAAATTTTTTTGTAGAACAAGAGAAATTTTGAAGAGTAATTGTTAGTAGTATTATCACATATGAGAACACCTTGCAGTAAAATTATATATACAAGTTTTTTTGTAGATCAAGAAAAAAATTTGAAGAGTAATTGCTAGTTGTACTATCACATAAGAGAACACCTTATAGTGCAACTATATATATACAAGTTTTTTGTTGAACAAGAAATTTTTTGGGTTCCCTACCTGGTTTTGGGTTCCCTAACTGGCCGGGTCCTGGTCCTGGTCCTGGTTTGGGTTTGGGTTTGGGTTCCTTACCTGGCCTGGTTCTTTTTGAATCAGGTCTCAAGGGTATGGGCCGCTACCCGAACCAAACCCGCCCCGCCACCGAACCCGCTCCGCTGTCAGGTTGCGAACCTGTTGGACTGCCAACAGTCGCGAACCAATTGGACTGCCAACGGGTGCAAACCTGTTGGACTGCCAACAGTCGCGAACCAATTGGACTGCCAACGGGTGCAAACCAGTTGGACTGCCAAAGGTTGCGAACCAGTTGGACGCCCAAAGGTTGCAATGGTTGGATCGAAAGGTTGCAATCTTTCAGTCCTGTTGGCCCCTCTTGGAGTGCTATATAAAGCACTCCAAACTCTCAATTGAAAAACAACAGAAACACCAAGAGCAAACACTTCTCTTCTCTCTCTGAGTTCTGAACACTTCAATTTTTCTGCGTTCTGAACTGGGGAGTAGAGTTCTGAAGTGACTTCCAAAAAGAAGTGGAAATCCGTAACTCGGTTTCCGAAGCGACTTCCAATGGAGATTCTGCAAAATTGTTCTGAAAGAGGAATCAGAAAATTCAACAGATTCTTTTATAAGAATTGTTGTCTGAATCTGTTACTTCTGAAGAAAAATATTCTTCTACCTTCCTTCGTCCTCAACAGTGGGTGCTCCTCCAGAGAGTAAAGGCAAATATTCGTTTGAAATTTGTCCTTGTACCGCTGCTTCAACGATCCTGTGAAGGTACTGGTTGACTACGGTTCGACCGTACGGTGATTTGGTAGTGCTATCCAAATACCGTGAAAGAGTGTTGTATCTTGGGAGACCAGCGTCCATTAGCCCGTTAGCACCGGTGCATGTTGGAATAAATTGTAGTACTACAGTGATCTATTTTAAAATTAAACTTTCAAAAGGAAGAAACTTCTCTTGTTTTGATTGATGCGTGTGGAGTACTATTTTTAAGAGTAGAGCGCGTCCATCTGAGTTGATACAGCACGTTTACGGTGGCCTGCCGTCAAGGATTCAATAATCGCTGGCCTTACAAGCGTGCATTCGCAATGCACAGACCCTCGAACAGCTTAGTTTGTTTTCTTTAGAGATGCAGGGAACACAGAGAAGTTTCAACAAACTTCAGAGGAGGAAGAAGATAACATAGTTGTGTGTTTTAGAGTAAAAATCAGGTCCTTTAAAGAGAGTTTTTTCGGGCCCAAATCTTGTAACAGGTTATGAAAAGATTTATTTTAATCTTATTCAATTCCAAAAAATAAATCAACTGACAAAATTTGCCTATTCCCATGTCATACTCATATATATATATATATATATATATATATATATATATATATATATATATATATATATAATATATATGAGAAAAAATGGATATCAGCCGGCGGGCTGAGAGTACTCTCTCAGCCTGCGGTGACGTGGCTCAATTTGTGACGTCACTGGCGTGCGGCCCGCTTTTAGGAAGAAGTTAAATTACCAAATACCCCTTTCGATAACTTTTCCTTATTGTTTATTATAATTTTTGCCCGGATGCCTCACCCTCACTGGCCTGCTATAAAATATTACTTTATAGTTTAATTTTTTTTTTGTATATAATATAGTCAGAGTCTTTGGTTGCAGTGTACATTTAAACTGCGACCTATGTCAGATTCTTTTTTTTGGTGTACATTTAAACTGCGACCTTAGTCAGATTCTTTGGTCGCAGTCGCCGTGGTGTTATTGATAAAGATGGCCAGCAATTGCAATTTAGGGTCGCATTACATGGACTGCGACGTAGGTCGCAGTACGTTAGGTAGATGTTTGCTTTATATTAACATGCATAGTGTCCAAGGTGGCACGCATTACATGTACTGCGACGTAGGTCGCAATACGTTAGGTAGATGTTTCCTTTTATATTTACATGCATAGCGACCAAGGTGGAAGTGTTATTTTTTGCTATATCAGCCGCCAGCAACTGCGACCAAGGTCGCAGTTGATAAGCGCAGTCTTAAAAAAAATAATGCGTCCACGGTGGCACGCATTACAGAAACTGCGACCAACGTCGCAGTGTTGTTTTGGATTAAGTCATTTTTTTTTAAATCTAAATGAAAAATGAAAAGTTTTTGCTGAGGGTCGCGACCTGGAGTCACTTCGTGAGACGCGGCCTGTCATAAAAGATTTTATGAGATCTTTTAACGTCAACTCTACATCGACGAACCCGCACCATTCGTTGTTTCCCGAAGCTGCTGTCCACTCGTCTGTTCTTCATTGGGTTTATGCGTTAATGTCTTTTAATGCCAACCGGCGCTGGTGGTTGGACACCACCAGCGCCGGTTTGGCATTAAAAGACCACCAGCGCCGGTTTTGAATTAATGAACTATTAATTAGGGTTATTATGGCCTGCCTATAAATAGGGCTCACCCTCTCCTTTTTTTAAACGGCCCATACTTAGTTTTCTTTCGAGAGCAATTGCTCTGAGAATTCCAGCTTTCTTGAGAGACTCTAACAGGCTCCTGCCTCCATGGATGAAGATGACCCCATGGACGAAGATGACCCAGAGCTTGATTGTCCTTTTTTTTCAGGTTCGCTGGGCCACTGGGAGAATATTTTTGTCCGGCGAACTTGATCGATGTTCGTGTACAAGGGATTTAGTCGTGGTCCTCGTCATGTACAAGAGATTTAGTCGTGTCATGACGAGGACCTAACCCTCACCGAGATCTGCTCTCCCATCTGGGTTGTGGATGGTCAGAGTGGGTATGGCGGCGGGGGTTGTGGTGGATATAGTGGTGGGTAGCATACCCTGTGCGGTCTCAACTCCTTCTCTCTCACCCCAGAAGTGTCATCGAGGCTTCTGACGAAGAGATGTTCATCACCGAAGGGTTTCTGCTGCCACCAGACCTGTATACCACCACTGTTCGTGGTCCTCGCAATCCACAGTTTTTTAATACACGAGGACCTCAATAACACCACTGCTCTTAGTCAACAAGGGCTCTTTTTTTTATGTTTAGTCTTCTTGATGTCGTTTTTTTGTAACACTCAATCTTATTGTATAAGTAAGAGATCGATTTTTGTATCATTTTCATATTCATGGAGTTAAATGCCTGGACATAAATAAAAATACGTCAATAACACCACTGCTCTTTAGTCAACAAGTACTCTTTTTTTTGTAGTCTTTCTTTGTACTCCTGTATTGTAACACTCAATCTTATTGTATAAGAGAGCGTTTTGTATCATTTTTACATGCGTGGATATAAATGACTGGACATAAATAAAAATATATTTATTTTTTTAATAAACTTCGATCTTTTTTGGTCGCAGTCATGCATTTTCAAACAAAACAACTTGGACCAGAGACGACACTGACGCGACCAACGTCGCGTAAGCCTATAGTGCAAACAGAAACAACTGCCAGCAAAGACTGCGACTAAGCAACTGCTGCGTTTGACGTGTCACCTCGTCGTAGTGTTGTTGTTGATTAATAATAAAAACCAGCAACTGTGACCAAGTTTGCAGATTATTTTTTTTAAGACTGCGCCCATCAACTGCGACCAAGGTCGCAGTGTATTTTATTAAGACTACGGTCAGAAACTGCGACCAAGGTCGCAGTGTTGTTGATTTACAGTAAAAACCAACAACTGCGACCAAGGTAGCAGTGTTCTTGTTGATTTAAGCTACGGTCATCAACTGCGAGCAAGGTCGCCGTGTTTTTTTGTTGATTAAGCTACGGTCACCAACTGCGACCAAGGTCGCAGTATTTTTTTTGTTGATTAAGAAAAAAGACCAGCAACTTCGACCAAGGTCGCAGTGTTGTTGATTTAGAGTAAAGACCAACAACTGCGACCAAAGTCGCTGTGTATTTTATTAAGACTACGATCATCAACTGCGACCAAGGTCGTCGTGTTTTTTTGTTGATTAAGAATAAAGACGAGGAACTGCGACCAAGGTCGCTGTGTTGTTGATTAAGTCTAAAGACCAGTAACTGCGACCAATGTCGCAGTGTATTTTAATAAAATACGGTCATCAACTGCGACTAAGGTGTACCAAAATATATTTAAAAAAGAGATTTAAAAACAGATTTCGTCACATTTAACTTTGGAAAACATATTTATATATATTTAAAAAAGTAACAAAATACATTTTTTTTAAACTTCTATTTCTCGTCATCACCATCGTAATCAGATTCGTCGTCAAGAGTCATGTTTTCGTCTTCCTTATTGGAAAAAATAACTTAGTATGTTTTTAATCCTTTGCTCATGACCCTTTATATATTTTTAATCCCGGAATTCCAAAAGGTTTAAGCTCTCGGACCACGTGAATATCTCTCAAATATATTTTCTACCTTTTCAAAAAATTGTATACTTCCTAGGTGACTGTTCAGTTATCCAAAACAGTTAAAATGTTAATACACTATAATTTGAAATTATAATGAACTTCAAAACAGTTCATTATTGCGACCATAGTCGCATTGAGAACTGATAAATGTTTAAGTAAATGTGTTTTTTTTTACTTTTTCAAGGGTACTAGTCGCAGTCGTCATATAAAAGGGTATTTTTGTCAATTTGTTTCACGATTGTTTAGGCGGGATTTTTTTATTTTTTTGGCGCCAACACTCTGCGACCGATGTGCGGCGGTGATGTAGCCACGTCCCGCAGGCTGAGAAACTTTCTCAGCCTGCAGGCTGAGGTACAGTAACCCCTATATATATATATATATATATATATATATATATATATATATATATATATATA